>CAAKHG010011701.1:0-17176 GCA_901007715.1 Dactylopterus volitans | reverse complement strand
ATTTATGTTGAAATTTGCCTGCAATAGCGGAGGGATTTGTGTTTTCCAGTTTGATTTGGCCTATTAAGTTTTTGTACCTACTGTGTGTGTGTATACAGGTCTGCAGGGAGGCTACTGCATCCATTAATTTGTCTGTTCATGTCTTGTGTATGGATTTATCCCATTTATTTTAGTATGCAGTCATGCGGAATGTTTACAGACCTTTAAATGTGTATTTATTCTTGTGTTGTATAATATGGTTTGATTCTGTGTTTTCTATCTTGTTGAGCACTGTGTGACTTCAGCTTTGAATGGAGCTGATGGTTTACTTGCTTTGATTTATCTTTATTCAATAAGGGAACATGATGTTACTCTTTGTGTATTTATATATCATGTGTATTTTATAAATTGTCGATGGGAAACTGTAAACTCATCTAAAATCATCAGTTATCAAGAATGATTACAATTAATGAGCACAAATGATAAAATAATGACAGTGAGTCTAGTTAAATGTTTTCACAATGTGTAGTGAGCAGTGGAATACATATTGGTTTCCGTTTGTGGTGACTTCTGACTGAGATGAGGGAGGAGATTGAATAGATCCTGGAACTTAGCCTGGTCTGGAGCAGGCTAGCTCCACAGAATAAGTCGCCATGGTAACTTATGTCAAAACATGTATCACTTTGGCCTATCCTACTTTTGTGAAACCGGATGACAGATAAATTGATCCAGGGTGTCAGTTAATCCCCGATCTTATCCCTTATCCTAGTTTTGTGCAACGGGCACCAGAAGCACAACAAATCTTGACCTTCATGCAACAACAGAACACAGTAACGAGTATGGAGAGTTTAAATCTTGTGATAACAAGCAGGAGCATGGTGCTAATATAGTTTACAAGGTCTCCTCAGTCTGGAGGCCGGGGGTTCATCCCGGGGACACGATGGGGGGGCCACTGAAGGGGCCACGATGGGGGTACTTTGTGGTGCTTCGGCATGCCCCCTGGGCTCGGTGGGTCCGATTTCACTCCCGCCGAGAGGGGATGGTAATGACGGGGATGAATGCAGGTGCCAGTCAGGAAGCTGGCACCCAGGGCCTTTCCTCTTCATCTGACCCCCCAACGGATGACCTTGTCCCCCTTCCTGTCCTGCAAGGCCACACTACATACACTCTAGAGTCTCAGGGGGGCCGGTCCCCTGAGACGGCCCCCCTTTTTTTGGGGAGGGTGCTGTTTCACTGTGGTGCCACTCTTTACCCATACTCCGCTCTGAAGCGATTGCCCCCCTACTTTTAATTGCTGCTAGACACTGACGGCTTGTGAGGTGGGGCATGCTGACTACACTGTCTGCCAGCAGTGGGGTGTCCATGCCCCAATAACCCCACAATTTTAATTGGACCAGCTATCAGCACACCACTTATATACACTTCATTACAATTGCCCACATTGTCGCATATACAGGCATGCGGGCTCTGGGAGGTGGGCAAGAGCATGTTTGTGGGTGACTCTCCTCCCTAGTTACACCCTGTTGTCTCTCCTCCTCTTACGGAGTGGTTGGGATCTGCGGCCTGGGTGGTGCGCCTTGTTGTCCTGGGGTGTCGCTGGTAGCATGTGGTATCGGGGGTGGCCTGGGTTTCTCTGGCATATGGCGGGCCTGTTGCCAGGGACTGCACCAGTTCACAGTTTATAGTACATGGATGGTCCCTGGGCCCGGCTGTGTTTCGCCTTTATTTTGCTTGGGCGGGGGGCCGCCGTGCCCACTGGGTCCGTCGACTCGGCTCTCTGGTTTGGGGGGCTTGTTCAATGGCCCCTCGCATTGAGCCAAGTTCGGCCCGCTCGGGTTGTGGGTCTAGTGGGGGATCTCGCCTCCCTGAGCTGGCGCACCCCTTGTTCAGGGTTGGGGTGGGCCTTGGGTGGGCGAGGCTTTGGGGCCTTGGGTTTCACTTGCACTTGGGAGTGGCTGGGATTCTGCTCCCTCCTGTCCTACTGTGGACCTGTCTCTGGCCGGGGGTGTGGGGCCTTCTGTGGCCCTCTACTGGCTCTCCTTGGGGGGGCTGCGTGGCGGCCTCTGGGTCTGTAGCCTTGGGTTCTACTCAACTCAACTCCAAATCTTTCCCAATGACAAACACTCACATCTAGCACATGCCCACTCATTCGCTCACTTGGTCACTCACTCACTCACTCACTCACTCACTCACTCACTCACTTACAATTAACACACACACATATACATATAATAGAGGCTGGACTGTAAGAGTTACAGTATAGATGACCTACACACATACTGCTTGGTCCTGCCCATGGTTTGATTACTGCTGCTGTTGTCATTGTTGTTGCTGTTGTTGTCTTTGTTGTTTTTGTTGTTGTTGCGTTTCCCTTCCTTCCCCCTTCCATGACCCCACCAGGTCCTGCCCGGAATCCACAACTTTTTTTTTTTTTATAATAATAAAGAAATGCAGATAATACAACAGAGGGAGTATCTCAGACTCCTCCTTTGCAGAGCAAATCTTTCTGGCAGCAACAGGGCCCCAGACCTCCCATATGCCTAAGATGCTGGACAGGAAAAAATAAAAAAATAAAAAAATACATACATACATACATACATACATACATACATACATACATACATACATACATAAGAATAAAATAAAAATGATACATTTGACATGTCACTTTGTTGCTGCTTGTCCTTTTGTTTTATTTTTGCCGGTGCCATACAGCAAAAATGCTTAGCGATATGCGGTCTTTTACAAATTTGAAAATATTGTAAGAATGTCACTTTTATAGAATTGGTTTCTTTATTTCATGGTGTATGACTAATGTCTACATCAACAAATGTTAACCGCAGAATTGCATCGAACTGTCTACTGGAGGTAGACAAACACAGTCGTTACTGCTTCGGACAGAGGACTTCTCTCTGTACTTGTTCTATTAGATCTTAGTGCTGCATTTGACACCATTGACCATCAGATCCTAAAACAGAGCCAACAATATTTAATTGGCATTATAGGAACCCCATTAAGCTGGATTAAGTCCTATTTATCAGATCGATTTCACAGTACAGTTTGTACATGTTAATGATGTATCCTCTTTGCGTACAAAAGTTACACATGGAGTCCCACAAGGTTCTGTGCTTGGACCAATATTATTCACTCTATACATGCTTCCCTTAGGAAACATTATTCGAAAATACTCGATAAACTTCCATTGTTATGCAGAATATACCCAATTATACTTGTCAATGAAGCCTGATGAATCCAATCAGATAACTAGACTTCAGGCATGTCTTAAGGACATAAAGACCTGGATGCAATTTTTTGTTACTAAATTCAGACAAAACCGAAGTTCTTTTTCTTGGCCCTAAACACCTTAGGGACAGACTGTCTAATGATATTGCTATTATGGATACCATTAACTTGGTCTGGGAGTCATGTTTGATCAAGATCTGTCTTTTAACTCCCGAATTAAAGAAATCTCAAAAAATGCCTTTTTTCACTTGCAAAATATTGCAAAAATCAGACATGTATTGTCTCGAGAAGATGTAGAAAAATTAGTCCATGCATTTGTCACTTCCAGGCTGGATTACTGCAAGTCCTTACTGTCCAATTGGTCCAGAATGCTGCTGCACGTGTTCTTACAAGAACCAGGAAAAGAGATCACATTTCTCCAGTATTGGCTTCTCTGCACTGGCTGCCAATAAAGTCTAGACTAGAATTCAACATCCTCCTCCTTACGTTTAAAGCCCTTCATGGTCTGGCACCATCATATCTGAAGGAGCGAACTGAACCACATTACCCAACTAAAACGCTGCGCTCTCAGAATGCAGGCTTACTTGTGGTTCCCAGAATCTGTAAAAGTAGATCTGGAGGCAGAGCCTTCAGTTATCAGGCTCCTCTCCTGTGGAACCATATTCCAGCATTGGTCAGGCGGGCAGACACCCTCACTACATTTAAAAGTGGGCTTAAAACGTTCCTTTTTAGCTCATAGTTAGGGCTGGCTCAGGCTCACCTCGGGCTGGCACTGGTACCCTTTCTTCCTCTCTCTCTCCTTTCCCATCCTCTTCCTCATCCATTCTTGTATGTTACTAACTTAACCCCTGGAGTTGTTTTCTTGTTTTGCAGAGATGGAGACTTTTATGGCCATCACGGACCTCCACCACCGTTATCATTATTATATTACTGTTGATGATGTCACTGTGAATTTCCTTTCCCCATCCCCCAACCCTCCTTTCTCTCTCTCTCTCCCTCCCTCTTACTCTGCCTCTCCCTCTCTCCATCCATTAAACTGAAGGGTGTTGGGTCTACAGTCATCCGTGTGACTATACCTGCCCAATATCCACTAAACACACTAAGGGGAGTGTATCAGTAACCTTACAAAGAGTTCCTTAAACATCATGACTCATTTTACCCTTCTAAAAAAACCCATGTAAAAATATTATTTATTCATATTTTTTGGAATTTAAACAAGTCAGGCCTGTAAAACTACTCCACCCTGAAATATGCATATCAAATATGAATCATATTTTTGGGATATTTTACCCTTTAGAGGCCATTAGGTTTACATCACACCACTGTTAGTTTATCCAAAAAAACCCACAAACGAATAATTTCCATAAAATACATTTCAATGAGTATTTGCTTATTATTATTATTATTATTATTATTATTATTATTATTAGGCACTGGGATGGGTCAGTGATTGGCAGCAACACTGGTGCATTGTTATTTTTTTCAGCAGTGTCAGATTAAAGAAAAAAAACTCAGTGTTGTGGTCCTAATGAGAAAAATGTCACCTTCCCAAAAACTGTTTTTAAAATATATCTTAATATTTTTTCTTTAAAATAATCAATTTTGTAAAACTACTTGATCCTGAAATGCACAAATCAAATATTAATAATATTTTGGGGATTTCTTAACCCTTTAAGTTTACATAGCGCCACATAGCCTTTGTTTTCTTTTTATAAAAAAAAAGACAAATAATTTCCATAAAATACATTTCAACAAGTATTTGCTTATTGTTAGTATTATTAAACCCTGGGATGGGTTCATGATTGGCAGCAACATTTATTTTCATGCATTGTTATTTTTTCTGCATACTGCCACTGTTTTTTTTGCACTCAAAAGTGCATGATAACTTGCAGAGCCCCCTGTGCGCTGTAATGTCTTGCCACCTCCAAAATGAATATTCCCGCATGAATAAAATTACTTATAACCATGGCTGCAGCAGCCAGAACCAAAACAAAGTCCAATTATGTTTTGGTTCTGGCTGCTGTTTTGGTTGTCAATGAAGTGCTGTGTATCAGTAAGTATCTTTGAAAGATTAGGATACCCATGAGTGAATGTGCTAATAATTCCATGCTTCCACCTTAAAATATGTACTATATAATGACACCTGATGTTGACAATGTTACACAGACATTGTTAATCTTGCAAGTTTTTATTCATTTATTGTCTTGACTCTTTCATATCATTTGGAATTAGCTAACCATTAGTTCATCTACAGTGGATGTTCAATATTTTATCATCAGAAGTTGAGCTTTTCTTCAATATCTAAACCTCAAGTTAGATTTTATTTCTGTTTAGAAGTGACAGGAAAGGTCTCATGCACATTTTTACTTGTTAATACTGTCAAAGAATGTTATCCTTATGTGATTTATATACCTCAAGACTAATTTTTTTAGCAGACGTATGCTTCGTTCTCTACCTCCCCCTCTGTTGTACACATATTCTGTCCACATATGGTCTTCAAGAGCAAAGACAGCCATTAGCACACCCCTTTATTGCACCGATTTTATTGAATCTTCAGCATAGCCATGTGATAACCCCTAATCATTCTATGTAAAAGGGGGCCTGTGGAAGAGGAACAGTGCACTCCTCCCTACTGCACTTTGTGCTCTGTTTGTGACTGGGTGCCTCTTGCAAGATAATAAAGGAAGATATATACAGTCTTTCCTCTCGTTCATTGATCAGAACATCTCACCAGTTGATCACTTTACCTTTTCCTCCATCAAAATGCAAATACTAGCAAAGTGAATATATTTGTTCTTTTCTAATTTTTCATTTGTAATTGGTCAAGAACAGATTTGTTCATATTTCTGGCTATGTTTTGCATCTCCTACTAACCAGAATCAGAATCATGTTTATTGTTACTTCCATCATATGCAGTTCATTACAGAATATATGGGAGCAGAAAGCCATTCTCCACAATCAGGCAGAACACATTTAAAACTAGTTACAGTTATCAATACAATATATCATTATCTGCTGGTCCACGGCAGGAGGGGAAACACATCTGGAGAGAGTTGATTGACCTGATGGCTTAAGGGGAACAGTGCAAAGAGACAATGGGGGAGCGGCAGGAGTCAAACATGATTTTGCTGGCTTTTCTGTGACACTGGTCTGAATAGATGTAGGATATGGCAGGGAGAGGACACCTATGATCTTTTCAGCTGCTCTCCCTACTCTCTGTATGGTCAGCTGCACAGAGTATAGGCTTCAAATCTGCTGTGATAAATTAGGTGTCTGTTGTGTAGTGTCCAGATTTCTATAGCTGCTGGCAGACAAGAGCAGAGGCCAGCCCCAGCCAAGACGCTTAGGTGTAGTGATTTGGTTTGATTCTGTTGCTAACTTGTCTCATATATCAACAAAACCTTACGCATGAGGCTTAGCTGACTTGAAAGACTGGTTCAAGAGTGCTAGTAGTCTGAGAGTGCAGCAGAATATTATAACTGGTTGAGTGCAGGTTTTGCAAAGACGAGCATAAAAATTATAAATTCCATTGCAATGCTCTACGTTGACCCTATGGTCAAACAGCAGATTACATATGCATTTAGAGTCTGTACCAATGATGGACCAATTATATCAATAAATATAATAAAATAAGTTATTGGTCACAGAAAGTCATTGTAAAGATCTGGGATCTGGACTCACCCACTTTCTTGATTTTTGCAAAGGCATCGTAAGTGTTCTAATCTATTTGCAGCTGTACTTGAGACTACTGACTATAAAACCATTAAAATGTTTTCGATGTCCTCTTAGTCTGTATATTGTAATTGTCTCAATGTGGCTATTAACAACTGATACCAAGTCCAACATTGTTGGAATAACAAATGAACAGCAATAAGTAAAAGAGCTATGGACAATGTAGCTGGTGTAAAAAGCAATATTAGGTCATAGAGAGGAAATGACTGCCACTTTAATAATTTAAACAGCAGAATAAAACAGAAAACACAAGCCACATAAACAATGTAAAATGCATTAAAAAACAAGCTGAAGCTATAAACACACAAATTAAAGAAAAAGAGAGCTGCACACACTGTGGAACGCCTTGCAGCCTGCACACTGCCTGCAGCCACCAGCATCCTGCACCCTCTGTTAAGATGACATTGCAAGTCTGAATTACCAGTCCACAGTTATCTCATCGCAGCCCCGTTATCCCACATAAATGAAGGGGAAAAAAGTTTTAAAGCTTTAATAGCAGAGAAACCTACTTGTGGATTTCAGTAAACAGTATTGAGGTATAATGAAGCAGTATAATGTTTCATTGTGGTTGCAAATCGCATAAACAAGCATTGTATTCACCTGCTTCTTGTGTTAAAGTTGACTAGCTGGCATGGTGGCCGCAACAACAGAGCAAATAAATTATTACGTATGCAGAGTAACAAAGGAGGAATGAAGAGATTAGGGAAGAGAGCTGGATCCACACAATGGCGATTTGCACTGTAATTGCAGTAAGAAGCAGGGCACATTGACTTTGCACATTAAAAAAGTTATGCCTTTTTTATGATATCACTGTTTGGCCTTCACTACCAACAAACTAAAGCATATATAAGCTCAACCAAATACTTAACTTAAAACTCCACCTCAGAAAATAATGCCATTATTACTGTAAGGTTAGGGAGTGTAATTTTGAGAACACAGCAGCCCAAATTTTTTGCACCTTATTGCCATTGGCAACCATGGCAAGCAAAACCAAGCAAAACACATTAATATGACACAATAGTGAATGTATTCATGTGGCTGGCATCCATATCAACAGTTCCTGGAAAGACCAGCACATTCTCATTAATCTGTGTACAAATAAAACAATATTACACTTTCAATCTCACATGAAGGTAATATGGCAGTCCTTCCATTAAATTCTGTGGAAAGCAGATATGTCCAAACACCACACTTTACTTTGAACAGTCATGTACGATGACAGATGATGATTTCACGCTGAATTCACTGCATAATTATCCCCTCCATAGTCTCCCCAGTTCCCAGTATTTTCATCTTTCTGTCCATACATTAGATGACAATTTAATATTGATAGCACTGATCATATATCCACTACTAAAAACATGTCACGTGATTGAAAGCAAGACATTGTCAGAAGCTATTCACCAATCCTGCTGGTCAGGGGGCTGAGACAACGGACAAAGGCTGTACTGTCACAAACACAGCTAATACTGCTTTGACTGCTCCTTCACTCAATCAGCTGTCAGTCTGCAGGTGCTAAAAGATCTGTGCCATCTTAAGACGAAAATGAGAATAAAAAATAAGAAATAACAATTAGCAGTATACTCAGACGCTGGATGCATTTGTTGAAGTTTGGACATTAATGCAAATGTCCAAAGACAAGAATCAGTGTTTATTATTTTTATGAAATTCACTGTTTCACTGAAATATCGACATCTGAATACCTGTTGGTCCCAAACTCTTTCTGAAGTGCCACTGTACATGGAGTAAATGCACTTGACCACTGTCTGCAGCCTTCTCATTTCCCAGCTAGCTGCACAAAGCTGTGCATCACTTACTCTATATTGTAACAAGTACTATCTGCAAAAAGGGAAGAACTCAGCAGAGAGGTGCTCTTGCAGAAAGAATGATGGTTGCATTGCTAGGCCAGGTCAGTTTTTATGTTGCAACAATGAACACACCAATACCCATCACATGCTAGAGAAGTACTAGACACTCAGGCAATACATTATTTATTAAGTACAGTGTATCAAGTAGCGGTAATAATAAGGGGCGGGGAGTAAGGGAGGGCACTATTACTACCAGTGCTATTAAGTTTTACTAACCTTAAAAACTGAGCATAAGATGAGTCTTTGCAAATGCATTAAACTATGAAAAGACTACTCAGCCAATTTACAAATGTCTTCACTGCTAAAATGCAGAGCAGCACTGAGCTTTATTATAGCAGCACTGCATTTAAAACGCAATATTTTATTATTAATGTTTGTCTTTAATGATATACCATTTTGTCAAACCTGTATTTGGGGAAAGGAAATGAGTAAAAGATATACTTCCTTTAAAGTATGCAGGGCTTTAAGCATGCTGTGTATAAATTGAGAGCAAGTAAGTCAGGAACAGTAAGGACCAATATTTAGATCTTCTGATCAGGATCTTCTGAGTTTCCCTGAAAGACATTTTAAAAATCTGAGATGTCTTGCTTTCCAGGCAACAGCGAAAAAGCTCTCTGGCACAGTATCCCATTAAATCTGAGTTTTTTGGACTACATTCCCTCTTAAAGTACCTCAAGCCGTCTGCTCAGATAGGCTTTTGGGTAGCTCAGTGGTATTTTGTGTCTCATGTCTCCTGTTTGCTCCCCCACTGCCGTGTAACTGTTGATCTGTTTTATATGTCATATGTGTTGTTTGTTTTTGTATCTTATTCATGGTTGATATTTTAATATTTGTTTTATGCTCAGTATTTTATGTGAGATATAGCAGCGCCTCGGCCCAACCCACTGAAACCATTACTGTTTCAATCACTCTCACCTTACCTTCCTTATCTTCATGAAACACATTACACTCACACAATAAACGAGATCATGCATCCAAAACAGACAACATTGTCAGCTTCATGTTAGTTAAGTGTAACTTTGAATCAGGTTTGACTGAATCGCTAACATTAAATTAACAGTCTACGGACATTCAGGTGCTGTTGGCATAGCTAATACGGGCACAGGCTAGCGACATTGGTTGATATCAAAGATGCTTGCTTCATCATGTTAACTGAAATATTAATTGGGATTCTAATTTTTTGCCAAACAAAAAATACTCAGAATCAACTTTTCCAAGCCAATCATTGAACAAGACATTTTCATGCAAACAAATTGTTAACAATCATTTTCAGTTAACTAAAAACATTGTGAATAGATTAAATTTTTCAAATGAAAACATGGAAAAATTCTAAATAGTGCACAGAGAGAGTGATGTTTGATCTGGACTGCTACATCAGTCTAGTGGGACTTGCCTCTTGTTAATCAAGAACTATGCCCCAAAATATACTTTTCTTTATTCTCTTTATTAAAATAAACTGGGCCTTGATTAACAACTATAAACCATTAAGAGGGCATAAAGGCACAGACTGAGATCGCTGTTAACTGAGGGATTACATTGAGAAGTATTGGACCAGTAGATTTTTGCAACCACATGCCAGCCCCTGCTGGCCATCAGACAGAATGCAACTTTAATGCGCTTCAGCTTTGGCTTCACTTTTAAGAACAGGAGGCTTTTATCTAGTCTATGACTACATTATCACTGAAGCAGGTCAAAGTGAGAACAGTGAGACTATGTTAAAAAAAATAATTAATTTAGTTAGGACATTTTCAAAATATTGTTTTGATTAATGATTTAGATGTGAATCAAATGAATTACCTATAAAACAATTTCTATCAAAAAAAATGAAGAACTATTGAAGTTATTACTCATTCTCCTTCATTCACTCGTCCTCACTGCCTAGTCAAAGCACTGCATGCATTTGCATACATTTCTTGGGGGTTCAGGAACCAAAACACCTAACTTTGAAACAGATAAGCCCTGAATTTAGAAAAACAGTTTAATTCCATTATAAAATGTCTATAGTATTTATTTCTGAAAGCAAATTCTGTGTGAAATGTTCACTCCCTCATTCACCAACTCACAATACCTTGCAACCAATTATGTGCTCGATATTCCTATGATCTGATTCATAATTAAACAGCCATTGATATTAACATGGCTATTTATGAATTGGTACATGTCATCCCTTCCAAATATCGTCATGCCAAATAATATAGTATAGGAGGGCAAGATGGCATCATACAAGATGACTGCAATGGTCATTGTGCTTTCGAAGCGAAAACGGTTAAACCACTTCATTTCACTGAAAAAGATACTGTAAAACATTTAAAATGATAAATTTCCATCAAAAAATGAACATTTTTATAGTTGAATGGTTTGTGTAAGTGTTAAGAAGTTTTAAGCCAGCTTAACATGAAAAAAAACCACTAATGGAAGGAGAAGAAGAAAAGATTATGACAACATAAATGTCCTTTGTCGAAAGTAGCACTTGTGCAAACTATACCTCTGAATGTTAATAGAAGGTAGTTTCATAGATAGATGTCATTTGTGATTGTGAGGTCATTGTTGATACACTCCAATATTTCAAAATCTTGTACCCTCTTGCTATCATCATTTTTGAGTTTAATTTTCTGACTCAGAGCAGAGATAAATTTACATTAGTCACATCTCCATCACGAACCACAAACCCCCAGCATTAGCAGCCCCAAACCAAGCACAACTATCAGGATATCAAGAGGTTCTTACCTGTTTGACATCATATCCCAGAAGAACAAAGTTCAGATCTGGAGAAACTGCAAACTTTGAGGCCTTGAAAGTTGCCTGTGGGAAAAATCAGAGGTTTTTTGTTTCCAATTTTCTAATGCAAATAATGTTTGCAGTCTAGATGCAGTTGCAAAAGCACTCATAGAAAACAAAAGAGGAAAACAGTCAAACGTGTCAATCTTAGGGTCAGAGCACATGCTATAAGGAGAGATTGGATTGCCATAACCGTGAGGCACAGTAAATTTTGCACAACATCGCATTGGGCGATGGATGCGCCTTTGGATGTGCCGGTGCAGCCAGAGGAGCCGATGCCCAGGGAACCGTATTTAATCAGTAATGTGATTGAAGTATCCTCGGTGAAATGGGTTAAAAGCATTCTAAACACAGACAAAGGACAACATTTAGTCATTTAAACATTTTATTTTTTAGGGTTCCGTTAATTTCTATGAATGTGTTATTTATTGCCTCAACATTTAAATTATCATGAGACATAGGTTAAGTTAGTTATTGAAAATTTTATTCAGACCCAGGCGGAGTCTGATCCTATGGTAACGCTGTTGACTGCCTACATCATCTTCTTCCACACAGCGCTTTTATAAGCGCCTGAAATTCCCGTTTTCAGACTGCCAAAAAGCACATCTTTGTTTTCATCAACCTGAGATGACAGGATGCCGATTTCCATCTAGGAAAGGTTTATTTCTTACCAGTGTTTCTTCGCTCCACATTTGACCTCAGTGGGCGAGGCCTCCTAACCAGGAATATGGCTTGCGTGGAAATGGCCGTACGCCTGTTTTTCTGCCGTACGTTCGGTTGATAAATGAGGGCCATTGTGTTTTGCGGCACTGTTGAACGTCACGTTGCTCAATGCTGTTTAAGTCCGCAGTGAGCTCTGAGTTTTCCCACACAGCTGATTTAAAATAAAGCATGAAGGTCTTTTCCTTTCTTTGTGTCATCTGAACTCATCATAGTTACTCTTCTGCTGCTTATGTTTTGTTTTGTTTCTTCATCTGTTGTTTAATGGCAGTTGGCAAACCACTTTTAGGCACGTTACTGCCATCTGGATTAAAGTGTGGGTACTGCCTTGTGTGACTGGCTTTTCCCATTCAGATGTATTTGTCATTTGACTGCGTGACAGTTCGGTACAAATGCATGTACCGTTACACTCCTACTTCTTAGGAAATTTCCTGTTGTCAATAGACGGGGCTGTGTCTGAACCTGGTCAGCAACGTGAAACTCTTCAGGTTGAGACTCTGATCCATCATTTAAAGTTTAGTGCAGATGTGTGCATGCACCATTAAGTCATAGCAACTTCCTGTTATGACAAAACTTTGATAATGGCCACACAGTCATGTTCATGTCCTCCAAAGAACAGTCCCAGTATTTACAGTACAGCTTCATTAACATATAAATTGTTTACTCAGAATATACGTATGTGTTAGATGGTGTCATGCTACTTGAAGTACAACAGTTTAAATGATCCCATTACCAGCTGCTACGAAAGGGAGTAATTATTATTATAACGTACCAAATGCTTTTAATACATGTGGCTTATACTTACTAGTGGCGCTGTTTCATTTAAATTTTGTACTGGCTGCTATTGGGCCAATTTTCCTCTGCCATCCGCAACACCTATGAAATATCTTCTTTTTTTTTTTTTTTTGCCAAAACTGATGAGTGTGCCAGGTGTCATGTTTCATTAATCATAAAAACCAAAAATGTGACCCTTTTGCCTACTACTACTACTACTACTACTACTACTACTACCACTACAACTAATAAGAATGATAATAATAATTATAATAATACAGCAGTTCCAGGAGGGTCCTTATAGCTATTGCTGCTCAAGCCCTAATTATTCCAACCCCATGGCAACATCTGTAAAATGTTACAAGAGAGAAAAAGACCTGCACTCACAAAAGTTGTGTTTTTAAGTAGGAGCTCTGTCTGGTTGCTCTGTGTGTTGACTTTCAAAACATCTCCATCCCAGCTCTGAAAGATGATTTCTTCCTCTAGGAAAGAGACAGAAATATTACATATTATATAAGTATGCATGAAATTGGACAAAAGATCAAAAGTATTTGAAAACCTAAATCAGTGAAATTATGACCTGAACCTAGAGAAAGAGAATGTTTTGCTCCATTATTATACTTTTTCAATTTAGATGTTTTTTAGTTTGTTTGTTTGTTTTTTAAAGCACATTTCTGCATGTGACATGTTCATTCACTCACCCAAAGTACTGCAAGCATTTGCAAAAAAAATGAAAAAAATTGAAAGGGTTGAAGGAACTGAAACACCTAACCGTCGCACAGATAAACTCTGAATTCATAAAAGAAGTTAAATTCCATGATAACAATTATATTTTTTTCTTTCTTTTTTAAAACAAAACTCTATGTGAACTGTCCCATTCAAAATACCCATTCTGTGCTGGATATTTATATGATTTCTCATACACAAGCAAACAAAAAGTCATTGACACTAACAAGGCTATTTACAACATTTAATGAAACTACCACACAAATTTGTGAAAACATAAATTCATCTATTACATGCTGTAGCTGTACTCTTTCCACCTACACAAGCATGCCGCTGTTATTGTGCCATTACAGGCCTACAGGCTATTCATCAACATATCCATTGTGACTAAAATCAGCCTAAACAGGCAATTACATATATTAAAATTGTCTTTTGTTTTTAAAGCAACTGTTGCCTTGCCTCTGTTATTTCAATGTTTTAGAGCAGCTTTAGTTGTTAAAATACGGTTATAATGTGAACTTGAATGATTGATTGATTTTAAACATATAATAATGATTACAGAAAGTCAGCATAGCATGTTCTCTCGACTTTCTTACAAACTTTTCCTAAACAGAAGTCCATTAATGTTTCTGCAACCTCTGGTATTTCACCCAGAGCAGCTGTCAATGAAAATGCCACACTTTTCATAGCACAAAATGACTATTTAAAAGTAGGGTTGTGAGTGATTAACCGAATGGTTTGACAAGTGAGAGATACGGCTGCATTGGTCGCAGCCTCCTCAATTGATACGAATCAGCCATGAGTCTGTCAATAAATCGATTGTAGAGTCATTGATCGGTTATCACGAGACTAGCAATCGGTAGAGGTGGCTTTTGCAGTTTGCTTCTCCAGCGACGTGAGAGCCAGCAGCTGCCTGCGTAACGATTCTCGCACATGCTCAGTAGCTAGCATCACTGACAACAATAATGGAGTAAACAGCGCCAGCTTGACCAGTGGAACTGATGAGTTAGATTTTCAACACGGCAGCAAAACAAAAATCTAAAGTTTGAAATGTTTTTGGAATTTACAAAAGGACGAAAAATGTGACAAAAGCCATGCCGTTTGTAAGCTATGTCGAGTAGCTCTGAAGTTTACTGCTAGTGCAACAAATTAGTCATTATTTGAGGGGCTTTCCGCTATTTATTTATTGCTGAATTTGATAGAATGAAGGCCAAGACTTCAAATCAAATCAAATCAATTTTATTTATATAGCGCCAAATCACAACAGAAGTTATCTCATGGCACTTTACAAGAGGAGCAGGTTGAGACCGTACTCTTTAATTTACAGAAACCCAACAAATCCCCCAGGAGCAAGCACTTGGCGACGGCAGCAAGGAAAAACTCCCCTTTAACAGGCAGAAACCTTGAACAGAACCTTGCTTGAGGTGGGCGGACATCTGCTTTGACCGGTTGGGCTGACAGAGAGAGAGACAGAGAGAGCGAGAGAGAAAGAGAGAGAGAGAGAGGGAGAGGCAGAGTAAGAGGGAGGGAGAGAGAGAGAGAGAAAGGAGGCAAAAATGCTTGGGGACATGTGGTCTTTTACAAATTTGAAAATACTGAAAGAATGTCACTTTTATAGAATTGTTTTCATTTTTTTAATTTCATAGTGTATAATTAATGTTTACATCAACAATTGTTAACCGTAGAATCACATTGAATTGTATTGTTCTTACACTGTATTGAATCTAATCGAATTGTTCTGTATTAAAAATATATTGTATTTGAACTGTATCCTTACCTCTGGTATCTTGATATGTATCACATCATCTATCACAGAGAGATTCCCAACCCTAGCTAAAAGCAAACTTAGAGCCATGAACCCTTTATCATCAGGTTGATAAAATAACATGATTTCAGATATTTTCGTCTGACCCATCCACTAACATGGAAGAGGTGAGGTTTGTGACCTACTCTGCAGCCAGCTATCAGGGGGAAATGGAGAGCTTTTGGCTTCACTTTTGAGGAACTGTCATGCTGTCTCAATTATATTTATGTCTATGGTCTGCACACACCACAAGTCTGACCTGAACTTAATCTGCCACCTCCAGCACTGGCGCTCTGTGGATCTGAATTATGTGCAGCAGCATCATACAATCTGATTGTTATTCCTGAGGACATTGGGTCTAACTGAGTCACTAATCATGAGTATAATGCATTTTCAGTTTAGGTATTTGTTCCCATTCTGCACAATGAGAAGGGAAATGAATTGTTGTATGATAGAGTACCATGATGCCCCTGAAGAGACAAAGCGTTGAATAAGAGCTGAGACAACAGAAAAAACTGATGTAAGGAGCATCTATCTAAGAAAACTCAAATCACTGAAATTACATTTGAACAGTGAGGCAATGACAGAGATGCTTGCAGTATCTTTGAGTCCAAAACCAACATCAGGGAGGCCTGAATTCCATTAAATCATTTGACAGAGCTGAGTCATTTCAGTTCTCCATGTCATATAAATGCCAATAATAGAGTTTCTAGGTGGCAGTCTCAGGAGAATCTCAAGATTGCTCACGACTAGCAAATACTCAAACACTATTAAGTACACTATAATCACAGGAAAATAATAATACAGAGGGACCGCTTGTGTTTATTGAAAAATGGGGGTTCTTCTCAGATACCCACAGTTTGAAAAAAAGAAAAGTTCTTTTGCATATTTTTATTGCTTTACATGTATAAAATACATATGCCTATATATAAAACACATGCACACAAAATGATTTGCAGCAAAAGTGGAAAATGGAGCTACCATCCTACCAAGCTGCCAACAGTTTTACTATGAAACTCTCCAAGGATAAGGCTCACATGCAATTTTAACTGTGATTAAAAGGATCCCAGCTGCCTAATGGCTTTGCACTGTTTTGTAAACACAAGGATTACAGAAAAAGTTGTCCTTGTGCTATATGGCTGAGTCAGCTGATAAACTGCTCATCTTAATCCCCTAAATTTACAATTGAAGTGTGTAGTAAATAGCCAGATATACTTTCTGATGCTACAATTTTGCAAATTATAATGCAGTATATCGTTGGACAAGCACCAGACATAATACTATTGACAATAAAGGTTGTTGTGGAAATATAGGCAGTATATTTGTTAATACACAAATATTATAAATATATTTATATAT
Source organism: Dactylopterus volitans (assembly GCA_901007715.1). Taxonomy (NCBI): domain Eukaryota; kingdom Metazoa; phylum Chordata; class Actinopteri; order Syngnathiformes; family Dactylopteridae; genus Dactylopterus; species Dactylopterus volitans. The sequence continues at coordinate 193 of CAAKHG010011701.1, read as the reverse complement.
CTTATTCATTTCATTAAAAACTTCAGAATATTACTTTCTTTCAATGACAAGAGGGACATCTTCAGACCTTAATGAAGACACTGGGTTAAACAGCATGCATCACGAAAGCAGCAAGCAGAACTTTGTTTTCTCACAAATCTGTCATTAAATTAAACTTTTTTGTTGAATATCTAAGCAAATTTTGAAATTATGT
>CAAKHG010011698.1:0-13052 GCA_901007715.1 Dactylopterus volitans | reverse complement strand
AGGGAGAGAGAGCATTAACAACAGTCCACACACACACTCAGCCAAAACTCTGGCTCGTACGGGGATCGAACCCGCGACCTTGGCGTTATTAGCACCACGCTCTAACCAGCTGAGCTAACCAGCCACGTACACCACAGATTTTAAACATGTCTGAGCCGGTGTGAGCAGGAGTGTACAGGTGAACGCCGGTGTGAGTGGGTGTGGGTCATCGTTACCTTTTGGCTGAACACTGTGGGATGAACGTGCAGCTTTTTCAGCCTCCACTGGACCTACAGAACCAGGAAAACAGGAGAAGGTTTAGAGGTCGGTGAAAAGGTGCACCAGAACTACTAACACCGCTACCACTGCTACGTTCCCTAGAAAGAACCCAGGCCCACTGTACCGTACGGGGTTCGAACCTTTGACGATGGCCCCAAAACTCTGACCCGTACGGGGGTCGAACCCGCGACCTTGGCGTTATTAGCACCACGCTCTAACCAGCTGAGCTAACCGGCCACGTTCTACACAGTTTTTAAAGATGTCTCACGAGGTGTGAGCAGGAGTGTACAGGTGAATGCAGGTGTGAGTGGGTGTGAGTGAGCGTGAGTGGATGTGAGTGGATATGAGTGGGTGTTAGTGGGCGTGAGTGGGTGTGTGTGAGTGGGTGAGTATCAGGGGGCGTGAGTGGGTGTGAGTGGACGTGAGTGGATGTGAGCAGGTCTGGGTCATCGTTACCTGTTGCTAGGCTACTGCTATTGCTACCGCTAGTGCTACTGCTACTGCTACTGCTAGTGCTACTGCTAGGTGATTGTCAGGAGATAAAAGGCATCATTCTGGCCGATATCAAGTTGTGATGTCACACTTACTTCTCAAAAACATCCTGTTTACACATAGACACACAAAAAAATGGTGATTCTCAAGTTCGAATGAGAATCTTTGTCCTTTTAAAGTCAATTTTTTTTTCTTCTGGTTTGACACGAGTGTGAAGTCGAGATCAGAAGCAGAAAATACGACATCAGCTACATCCATCGCGTGAAGGTTACTTTTACATCGTCGTAACTGTAAAGCTCCTCTGGATTCGTGCTTCTCTGTGTCTGTGTTCGTGCTTCGGAGGCTTTACACTCATTTGCACTCTCTAACCAATCACGACTGCCCCAAAACTCTGGCCCGTACGGGGATCGAACCCGCGACCTTGGCGTTATTAGCACCACGCTCTAACCAGCTGAGCTAACAGGCCACGTTGGCTACAGTTTTTAAACATGTGTGAGCGGGTGTGAGCGGGTAGGAAGAGATGAATGAATGTGTGAGCGGGTGGGTACAGGTGAACGCAGGTGTGAGCGTGTGGGTACAGGTGAACGCAGGTGTGAGCGGGTGGGTACAGGTGAAAGCAGGTGTGAGCGGGTGGGGACACGTGAACGCAGGTGTGAGCGGGTGGGTACAGGTGAACGCAGGTGTGAGCGGGTGGGTACAGGTGAACGCAGGTGTGAGCGGGTGGGTACAGGTGAACGCAGGTGTGAGCGGGTGCGTACATGTGAACGCAGGTGTGAGCGGGTGGGTACAGGTGAATGCAGGTGTGAGCGGGTGGGTACAGGTGAATGCAGGTGTGAGTGGTTGTGTACAGGTGAATGCAGGTGTGAGCAGGTCTGGGTCGTCGTTACCTTTTGGCTGAACACTTGTGGATGCATCAGCAGCTTTTTCGGCCTCCACCTGACCTACAGAACCAGGAAGACAGGAGAAGGTCTAGAGGTCAGTGAAACACTCTGGAACCAGCAATATGCTTCTGCTACTAATGCTACTATGACTGCTGATGCTGCTGGTGTTGCAGTCAGAGATGATCGCCAGGAGTTGAGAGGAACCATCCTGAGTAATGCTGACATGCAGACATAAAAAAAAAAAGATAATTCTGAATTTTTTTTGGTTTGACCCACATCTGAAGCTGAGATCAGCGGCAGCAGCTGCAGCATCAGCTCCTCCTAACGTGTAGATACTATTGCTACCTTACTGCGTGACTGCAAATCTCATTCTCAGTGTTTGTCATCGTTACCTTCTGGCTGGACGGTGCTGGTTGCAGTCGTAGGTTGTTCCGCCTCAACAGGGGCTGCGGAAACCAGGAAGACACAAGAGGTTTAGAGGTCGGTGAACGCCGCTACCGCTCCTACGCTCCCTAGAAAGAACCGCCCACCATGTACGCTGCGGACTCCATCCAGGCCCGCTGTGGGTGTGGGTCAGCATTACCTTTTGGCTTAACAGTTGTGGATCTCGTGGTAGTTTGCTCAGCCTCAAGCGGACCTACAGAACCCGGAAGACACGAGAAGGTTTAGAGGTCAGTGGAAACACACCACAACTACTGGTTCTACTACAGTTGATACTAACATGCGAGTACTGCCGTTGCTAGGCTACTGCTATTGTTACCGCTAGTGCTACCACTAGTGCTACTACTAGTGCCACTGCTACTGTTACTACTAGTGCTACTGCTTGTGCTCATGCTAGTGCTACTGCTAGTGCTACCGCTACCGCTAGGCGATTGTCAGGGAGATAAAAGGCATCATTCTGGCCAATATTAAGTTGTGATGTCACACTTCTCAAAACATCCTGTTTACATGTAGACACACACACACACACAAAAACCCAGATAATTCTGAACTAAAATCTCAAGTTCGAAGAGGAATGTGAAGTCAAGATCAGAGGCACCAAATACGACATCTGCTACATCCAACGTGTGAATGTTACCGTGACGTTGTATCACTGTAAAGCAGTAAAACTGCCTCAGTGTTTGTGGTTTGGAGGCTTTACACTGCACACTGGTGCATGATTGGCTCTAACGACTGCCCCAAAACTCTGGCCCGTACGGGGATCGAACCCGCGACCTTGGCGTTATTAGCACCACGCTCTAACCAGCTGAGCTAACCGGCCACATTCATCACCAATTTTAAATGTGTAAGGCAGGTGTGAGTGGGTGTGCTGCTGTTGCTAGGCTACTGCTATTGCTACCGCTAGTGCTACTGCTACTACTAGTGCTAGTGCTACTGCTACTGCTAGTGCTACTGCTAGGTGATTGTCAGGAGATAAAAGGCATCATTCTGGCCGATATCAAGTTGTGATGTCACACTTACTTCTCAAAAACATCCTGTTTACACATAGACACACAAAAAAATGGTGATTCTCAAGTTCGAATGAGAATCTTTGTCCTTTTAAAGTCAATTTTTTTTTCTTCTGGTTTGACACGAGTGTGAAGTCGAGATCAGAAGCAGAAAATACGACATCAGCTACATCCATCGCGTGAAGGTTACTTTTACATCGTCGTAACTGTAAAGCTCCTCTGGATTCGTGCTTCTCTGTGTCTGTGTTCGTGCTTCGGAGGCTTTACACTCATTTGCGCTCTCCAACCAATCACGACTGCCCCAAAACTCTGGCCCGTACGGGGATCGAACCCGCGACCTTGGCGTTATTAGCACCACGCTCTAACCAGCTGAGCTAACCGGCCATGTTGGCTGCAGTTTTTAAACATGTGCGACCCGGTGTGAGGAGTGAATGCAGGTGTGAGTGGGTGTGAAGAGATGAATGAAGGTGTGAGTGGGTGAGTGTCAGTGAGTGTGGGTGTGAGTTAGGGTGGGCTGTGAGTGGGCATGAGGGGTATGAGTGGGCGTCAGTGGGTGTGAGTGGGCGTAAGCAGGAGTGTACAGGCGAATGCAGGCGTCAGTGGGTGAGTGTGAGTGAGTGTGGGTGGTTGTGAGTGGGCGTGTGAATGAGTGGATGGGTGAGTGTGGGTGTGAGAAGGTGTGAGTGGGTGAGTATCTGTGGGTGTGGGTGGGTGTGACTGGGTGAGTTTGGGTGGGTGTAGTTGGGTGTGAATGGGCGTGAGTGGGTGTGAGTGGGTGTGGGCAGCTGTGGGTCATCGTTACCTTCTGGTTTAACCGTTGTGGGTGCATCAGCAGCTTTTTCAGACTCAACCGGACCTACAGAACCAGGAAGGCAGGAGCAGGTTTAGAGGTCAGTGAAACACTTCACAAGCTCTTTGCGTTGCCTTGTGGCTGAAAGGTGCCACACAAATAAACTCTCCTTGCCTAATAGTCATATGCTGCTGCTACCAATGCTACTATGACTGCTAATGCTAATGCTACCGCTGATGCTACCATAACATAAAATACCAAGAAGCTACCGGTTACATCGTTCCGCACACTTTCATCGCATATCTAGCTCACAGTCAGCAGGTAACCTATCAGCGACAGGCCCGCCTCTCTAACCAATCGCAACTGCCCCAAAACTCTGGCCCGTACGGCGATCGAACCCGCGACCTTGGCGTTATTAGCACCACGCTCTAACCAGCTGAGCTAACCGGCCACGTTGGCCACAACTTTTAAACATATGTGACGTGGTGTGAGGAGGAGTGTACAGGTGAACACAGGTGTGAGTGGGTGAGTGTGTGTGGGTGGGCATGAGTGGCTGTGACTGGGTGAGTGGTCATCGTTACCTTTTGGTTTAACAGTTGTGGATGCATCAGATGTCTAGCTAATGCTAATGCTAATGCTATCGCTCATGCTACCGTAACAGACTTTTTTGTAGTTGTAATTTATGTTTGAGAGGGAGGAGCTGTGTCCCTCTGTTGTTGCCGTCGGACGAGGTCAGAGAACTTCGGCTGTGTTGGTTACGCGTTTTATCGTTTGAAAATACAGAGAAGCTACTCGTTCCAACGTTCCGCACACTTTTATTGCATATCTAGCTCGAACTTGGCAGGGAACCTATCAGCAACTGGCCTGCCTCTCCAACCTTTAGATCACGACTGCCCCAAAACTCTGGCCCGTACGGGGATCGAACCCGCGACCTTGGCGTTATTAGCACCACGCTCTAATCAGCTGAGCTAACCGGCCACGTTCAACAGAGTTTTTAAACATGTGGCTGAGTGGGTGTGAGCAGGAGTGTACAGGTGAACGCAGGCGTGAGTGTGAATGGGCCAGTTTCGGTGAGTGTGAGCGGGTGTGAGCTAACCAGCCACGTTTGCTTCCATTTTTAAACATCGTTGTGGCTCAGACCCAAACAAGCCAGCCCCTCGAACCCTTTAGGACAAAACCACCGGGCCCAAGTCGGGGTCGAACCCTCAAACGCAGCGTCATCAGCGCCACATTTTGACCAAAATGCTGATAATTATTTTTTTCAGCACCATTCTACAGGCGTGTGCAGGAGTGAGCAGGCTGGAGCAGGTGTGAGCAGGTGTGAGCAGGTGTGAGCAGGTGCGGGTCATCTATTTGCATCTATTTGTTACCTATTTGCTGGTCATCTGCGGGCTCAGTGGCGGCTCTGTCAGACTCAATCGGAGCTGTGGAACGAGCGGGACACGAGAAGGTCAGAGGTCAGCGGAAAAAAAAAGGACACACCGAAGCTACAAATACTGCGACTACTGCTGTTTCTACTGCTACCGGCAGCTCTCGAGCAGTAACATCTGGCATGAATGTTGAATTCTCAGCTCTCTAAAATCAACTTCAGTTCGCCCAGGTCCAGTCATCATGGCGGGCGACACCGTCCACGGTGAGACCGAGGACGCCGGCGGCGGCGGCGTCTCACGTGCCACCAAGCGCGAGAAACAGCGACACGCAGCCGCGTGGGAGGTCGAGGTTTTTCTGTGCGAGCGCACAGAACCGGTTGGACCGCGGGAACCCGACACCGTCCCGCCCGCCTCTGCACACACCCGCCCACCAAACACACACCCACATTTTTTTCCTCTCTAATCTGGTTTGTCTATAGACTGTGTGTGTGTGTGTGTGTGTGTGTGTTGTCCTGTTTACTCTGAGCTGCTAAACTTGGAGCAGGAAGTAATTCGCGCTCGTCTTTGTTCATCAGCGGGTCACTTTTGTCCTCCGATTTCTGTCATTTATTCTCCTTTGTACTTTGAGGTCAAGAAAGTATCGAAAAAAGAAAATAAAAACTCTGTGGACCGAGTTCCCAAACACACTCCGGAAAATGGTCTGAGATCTTCACCCAGAAGGGAGCCCACGAGTGAGATTCAGTCTGGAACCGGGCTCGGCGCCGGGTTGGAGTGACACGCTTGGGAATGTCGTAACTGGGATGCAGGAGCGCCGAGAGTGTTTGTGTGTGTGTGTGTGCGGCTCTGTGGCGCAATGGATAGCGCATTGGACTTCTAGTCACCGCTGAGGAGGAGCGATTCAAAGGTTGTGGGTTCGAGTCCCACCAGAGTCGGGTTTTTAAGAGGTCCGGGACATGAGACAGAAGAGAGGAGAAACTCGGGCTTCTTGTTTCCCGAAAAGTTGTGTAGACACGTAAACAGACGCGGAATGTGAGGGTTTGCGGTAAGACTCCGCTTCCGAGTGGCGACAGCTGGTCCCCAAACGCTCGCACGCTGTTAGAAGGAGCGCCGAGCGTCGCCCTTAAAGACATGATGCTGGCATTTTGTTTTTCCAAAAACACACTGGCATTCATCAATCCCAGCATTTGAAGGGTGTATTTGTATTTTGTTTCGTTTTGTTTATGCAATTCAATAAGGGTGAATAAACGTTACCACAAATCACCACATTTTCCTTCTGTTTACAGCCATTTTCCTATTTTACGCTGTCCATTTTTTGGGAGCAGGGCTGTGATTTAACCACCTACCTAACTACCTATTAGGGTTGCAAAATTCCAGGAATTTTCAAAGTTTGAAACTTCCCATGGGAATTAACAGGAATTTATGGGAATAAAACAGAAATTTACAAAATTGAAGGTCGGCCCTCAACAGGGAACTTAAATATAGTTGGGGCAAATATATTGTCGCATAATCTTGGCTAAAACAAGCAGATGTAATGCGAGTAGACTCCTCAGTCACACGCACACAGCACTGCTTACTGCAGGGCTATTGAGGCCACGCCCCCTGCGTGCACTGTGCACGCCTCCATCACATGCACAGATGATTGCTTAAACCCTGGAGGCCACACTTTTGAGCCCAAAGCACAAGACTAGTGAAGCCACACAGTTGAGCCTGCCCGTTATAGGAAGTCAAGGAAGTTTTTATAACATTATGGGGTAAATATATTTGATCTATAATGGTATTACTGTTTAACTTGCACAAATTAAATACAAATCTACTCATACAGTAGCTAGCTAGCTGGTAAGTTAGGTGCTAAATGTAAGCTAGTTTTCATTTCATTGACCATTTAAGAGGCTAGCTTATTATAGCTATATACAGTATGTAGCTATAGTTTCCAATTTGGAATATTTCCAAAATTCCCCAGCTTAGCTTCCCATGGAAAGTTTCTCGAAATTTTCCCAGAAATTTTCCGCCCCTTTGTAACCCTGCTACCTACCTAAACCAGTTAGCCATAATATTAAAACCACTGCATGCTTACTGTGGCGTATAATACAACGACCCTGCAAGAAATACTGTGGGGTTCCCTAATATTTTGGCACCCTCGTGTGTATGAGTGGGCGGGATGACCAGAATATTAGGGACACCTCTCGGTGTAACCCAGTGCAGTTGGACGTCATTCAAATATGTCAAACGAACATGTCTCAAACACATTAAACGTAAAACTCCTGAATTTCTCACAGTGAATTTCTGCACTGTCATGTCTGTGTCTGTGTCCAGCTGCTAAACACCTGACCTCCGACCTTTCGGCCACGGCCCTCACCGGCCGCCAACATGGCAACGGCTGACACCTGACACCAGGCTCTGTGGCGCAACGGATAGCGCATTGGACTTCTAGTCACCGCTGAGGAGGAGCGATTCAAAGGTTGTGGGTTCGAGTCCCACCAGAGTCGACTTTTCTCAAACAGAACAACAGAGGTTCTGTTACTTGGCCAATAATCCGCCCTTCCCGTCGCGCCCCAGGTGGCCCTGCATGCACTTCGCTCGGGTGCCGCCCGGGAACTCGTGCCGATGACACATGGACACGCACAGGATGAAGGTCACACACAGGATGAAGGTAATGCTGGGACACGAAGGAAGAGCGGCCAAAGACTCGGAGGCCGTTCCTCGAGTCTGCAAGTCCAGACTCGCAGACTTTGGGAGTTGGGCGACTTGGGAAGTCGCCACAAGTTCAAACTCCAGAAGTCTGCCGCATTTGGAATAGCGGCGTTCCTCCTCCTCTTCTTCTTCTCCTGTGTGAATGGCGGCTGGTGCTAAGCGCATTAGCGTCATTAGCGCCACCTACAGAGTGAATCATGTAAAACAACCACAACGCATTCCCTGTTTAGATATTACATGTATAAATATATATTCGTTTACGTATGTATCCGTTTATATATTCATGTATATGTTGGTTATGGACGTGTGAGGTTTATATCTTAAATGAGTCTTTTTTTGAGCGAGCGGGCGAATAAAAGATGAACGCTGGCAAACTAAGTTGGGGGAGTTTGTGGAAGTTGGTGAGCGAGAGATCCAAGCGAAATTTAAAAAAAATAATAATAAAAAACAAAATGGAGGAGAGACGTCTCACAGTTGTTGTCACCGCCGACGTCGCCGCACGTCATTCACCGCTCGTGGCTGATCCTCCGTGTGTTGATCCTAATGCATTCTGGGATACGACCCGAGTCGGCATCCAATCAGACTTCTAAAAGTGGGCGGAGCAGGGACACTTCCGGGTTTGAGGTCCCAACTTGCCACTCGCAGACTTGTGATCTGGAGGAGGACTCGGACCGCCGATGGCGACGCTTCAAAAGTACGGGAGCCCCGGCGGCCTCACCTGTGACTCCGCTGCAGGCGGCCTCGCACTCCCCGCGGGAGACAAAGTTGTTCTCGTTGCCTCCGCAGCCGCCGTAGACGAAGCCGCGGCAGCTCTGATTGGTCACGTCGTAGTAGAACCTCCGGAAGAAAGCGCGGCACAAGCCCACCACCGCCGGCAGGTGACAGCGACCTGAGGGGAGACATGAGAGGGGGGACACTGTTAGCCTCTGTTAGCCTCTGTTAGCCACTGTTAGCCTCTGTTAGCTTCTGTTAGCCACTGAGCACTCAGGGACTCCATTCCCTGGATTTTGTTGGTTGATGAGTAACAAAGACGGAGCGTTAACGTTAATGAAGCAGGCGCCGTTCCACCCGGCCGCTGCTCAACCAGACCGGCTCAACGTTTTTATTCATGGAGCTCGGACGCACAATCACACGGCCTCGGGAATCTGTACAGCGAGCCACATCCTCTGACCTTTGACCCTCGATTCGGGTGAGGGAAAAAGTCCACGGACAAAAAAAAAGTAAATGGAGATGAAACCCTGAGGAGGACCTGCAGACCTGCAGAGGAGGATCCATCCTGTCCCAGGACGGACGGTCGTGACGTAGATGTCGCATGTACAGAATCACGTCAGGGATACGCAGGAAGAAATGGCAAAAATTTGTTGATATTAAGAAACTGTCATCTTGATCATTTATAACGTTGCAACGGGGGATGGCGGGGGGTTCCGGTAAATTTCCGGAAACTTTCCATGGGAAGTTAAGCTGGGGAATTTTGGGTATATTCCAAATTAGAAAGTATAACTATATACTGTATTTAGCTATAATTAGCTGGCCTCTTAAATGGTCAGTGAAATGAAAACTAGCTTACATTTAGCACCTAACTTACCAGCTAGCTAGCTACTGTATGAATAGATGTGTATTTCATGTTTGCAAGTTAACCAGTAATACCATTATAGATCAAATATATTTACTCCATAATGTTATAAAATTCATTGACCATTTAAGGGGCCAGCTGATTATAGACGCTGAAAGGCCACGCCCTCTTCATAGAGACAGAGACGGTTCATGATGTCAGAGGTGTTGGCGTTCCCGTCTGGGCGTCGCCGTTCTCTGTGCGGCGGTATTCCATCTCTGACTGTGTTTTTGTTTTCCTCGCTAAAAGCGTGACGTTCCTCGCTTGCAGGAACTAGCCCGACCGGTCCGGGCCGGCTCCACACGGCGCTGGAGGTGCCACCCAGCCACGTTCCCAGGTGGCATCGGCGGTAAACCTCCACCCCGAGCTGGGGCGGCGACGTGCGCCTGAGCCCCGTTGCCATGGCGCCGGTCACCTGATCCATACGGTTTTCTGGACTCGACCAGCCGTCTCTACTGTTTGTAAACGGATACTCACGGAGGACGCTGGTCGTTTACCGGCTCCACTGCGGCATCCAAAACACTTCCTGTCGAATTTCACTCATAAAAAAGCCAAAACGGGTGAGAAACGCCGCCAAACTCCAGCAGCCAATCACATCACAGGAACAGGAAACACCAAAAAACACAAATATACAATAAAACGATTATTTTCGCGTTTATTCCCGTTTTATTTTATTTATTTTTTCCATCCTAATTGTCTTATCCCTTCCGCGTACGCGGCCTATTTGTGTACAACACTTTGTTGGGTCGTGCCTTATAAATAAAGTTGAGGACGACATTTGATCGCGTGTGTAAAACTGGCTTCAACTATCATTTATTGATTTTTGTTTTGTTTTTTTGGTCAATAAAATATTCAGAAAGCAGCTCAAAGCGTCGCGGACAGACATCTCGCCCCTCCCCCCGCCGGGGAAGTGCCCCTGCTGGGGTGGAACGTGGCCGAGCGGGTCGGGCCGCATTGCTCCTCACCCTCACGTCTATTCACGCCGACCAGGAAGTGACCTCGACTCACAGATGCTCACCTGGAAGCGATGAGTCACTCTGCTCATTTTTTCAGCTTCGCTCCCTGCAAACATGGGGACCGCTTTTTTTTTTTTCTTTCTTTTTTTAAGCGAAAGGCCGCCCGCCGCCCGCCGCGATCGCCGTGACTCACCGTCGAGGTCCGACGGAAAGGAACGAGGAAAGAAAGAAAGAAAAAAGAGCCGTGAATCAACTCTTTCCGTCTTTGTGACACGATAAACGCGGGCAGCGCTCGCGCTCGCCCGACCGACCAATCGGCAAGCAGCTGACGTCCGCGAGCGGCCATGAGGCGCGCGGGGAGACTTGGGATGACTCGCTATTAAATGTGTTACGAGTGGAAAACCGTCAAAGCGTCGCGACATCACGATGACCTTTGACCCCCTGCCCAGTCCACCCCTGAGCCCCAGTTGACAATCGTGCCAAACTGAAAGAAAATATTAAATATATTAAATGGGACAAATGTACGAAAGGGTGACCTTTGACCTTTCACAGGCAAACCGTCATCATGAAAATTGCAATTGTAGGTTGTGGACGTGTGGACGCTTGTTACATAAGCGTGGCCGACACACACCATCACACTGACACACACACACACACACACACACACACACACACACACACACACACCATCACACTGATTTGTGATCGGTATGATTCATTCACCATCATCTCACAGTGACGCCGCCATCGCTTCCTCCCCGTCAGATGAAACCAGCTGTGGTTTCATCTGACGACTCCATCTTCCTCTTCTTCTTCCTCTTCTTCTTCCTCTTCTCCTCCTTCTTCTTCTTCTTCTTCTGCGCCACCAACCAACGGCGCCATTGATCAGCGGCACTGATCAAAAACTGCTTCAGTGATTAACTCAACTTATCACTGTCAAGTAAAAACAGTCAAAGTTCCCAGCAGCTTCCCAGTACTCAGCAGTACTCAGCAGTACTCAGCAGTACTCAGGAAACAGCAATACTCGGCGGTACTCACAGCAGAACCCAGCAGCATTCAATAATCAGCAGTACTCAGCAGTATTAAATACACAGCAGTACTCTCAGCAGTACCTAGCAGTATTTAGCACTTAATAATATTCCATAGCACTCAGCAATACTTACGAGTATTCAGTGGTATTCAGTAGCATGCACTATTCAGTAAACAGTAGTACCCAGCAGTACTTAGTAGAATTCAGTCGTACACAGTACTTGGTAGTATTCAGTAGTATTGAGCAGTATGCAGTAATCAGTAGTACCCAGCAGTACTCATTAATATTCAATGGTATATAGTACTCCATAATATCCAGTGGTACTCAGTAGTATTCAGTTGTGCTCGGCAGTTCTCTGTAATATTCGATAGTCTTCAGGTGTATTCAGCAGTACTCACTTGTATTTGATAATACTCAGTTGTATTCGGTAGTACTCGGTTGTATTCGGTAGTACTCTGTAATGTCTGGTAGTACACTGTAGTGTTTGGTGGTACTCTGTAGTATTTCTACCACTCTACAGTTTATTTGGCAGATGCTTTTATCCAAAGCTTCTTCGTGTGAGAACTCAGCAGTACAAGCCAGGATCTAAAACACCGAAATACTACGTCTGAACACTACCAAGTACTGAATTACTCTTTCAGTAGTAACAGTACTGTGACTGCGTGGACCGGAGTGGTGAGGCGTTTACTGACGCTCGTTACTTCGGCTCCTTCGCTTTGAGAACTCTCCGTTAACGTGGCCGTCGGTGAGCCCGTCTAACCCTCCCGGTTCTACCGTGTCGGCGCTCGTACCGGTGTCGTTGCTCTTCGGTTCCGAGGGCTCCAGCATCAGCGGGACGACGCGCAGCTCCTGGCCGCCTTCCGCGGCCACCTGCCGGGCCTCCCCCGCCTCGCTCCTCGCCTTCTTGCGGTGAACCCTCGGGCGCCCGCCGGCCTGCAGGACGCAGGTGTCCCGGCCCCCGATCAGGCACGTCACCAGCCCGCAATGGAGCCCGCCGTCGACCGTCCGGCTCAGCAGAACCAGGTCGCAGTCGGTGCGGTTGCAGCAGGCGGCCTCGCAGGCCTCCGGGCTCGGCACGTCCGTGATGGCGCTCAGCCGGGGCTCCCCGTGGGGCAACGGCGCGATGAGCAGGCCCTGGTCCTCACCTGCGGACCGGTCCCAGACACAGTCCAGGGCCCGGCCGGGCCAGACCAGGACGCAGAGGGCGAGCAGGCAGAACTGGGAGCGCATCTTCCTCCTGGGTCGGAAACGGCCAAATGAAGCTTCTCTTCCGCGTCCGGAGCCTTTTTGTTGTCGGAGGAAACTCACCTCAGCGACAGGTGAGGTCACGCAGGCCACGCCCACCGGCCGCCTCACAGCCAATCACCGGCGCGCGCACACTCACACACACTCACACACACACACACACACACACACGCACACGCGAATGTAAAAAGGAATTAAAATTCGATGAAGATGAGATCATAATTACAAACATTTCACAATAACTTAGAAACAAAGACACATAGAAAAAAAATAAAATAA
>CAAKHG010011697.1:3113-19367 GCA_901007715.1 Dactylopterus volitans | reverse complement strand
GTGGAGCCAGAATGTGACCAGATAATGTTGCATACTTGGACCAGTTAGAGAAGAAAACAATCCACATATCAGGTGCATGACAAGACTCTGTGTGTGTGTGTGTGCGTGCGTGCGTGCGTGCGTGTGTGTGTGTGTGCATGACCACAGGTAAACTTCATCTCTGACACGTTATGAAATATCAGTGACATTATAAATCATCGCTACCTCTCAAACGAGGAGTCAAGCACCTTAATGAGGCGGCTCTCCGTCTGTCTATCTGTCTGTCTGTCTGTCTGTCTCTCTGTCTGTCTGTCTGTCTGTCTGTCTGTCTGTCCCCCCGAATTATTAAAACCAAACATGGTTTAAATTGGCCATCGTGATTTTTAAACTGTTGAGTTCCTGCAGTTCTTGCTTAGATTTGGACATCAGATACATGAGGAGGATCATTGCATGAGTGATGATGCAAAGACTCTTTGGTCATTTGACGTCAGAAAATCAAAGAGCTCGCCTCAAACAGCGTTTTCATAAATCATCAAGCTGCTTGGATGAGTTTTTCAACGGGAACCAGAAATCATAACTGTGTCCGGCGCTGTGGTGAAGGTCGACGTGTGCAGAGCTCATCTCAGTTCAAATAAAAGACGTCTATCAAGGCAACAAAAAGCACTAAAAGACAAACGTGATGAGCTGATGAACAAAGTTATACAATATTTCTGTAATTAGCGGATCACCACACTCTAATCAGCTCATCGGCGAGACCGCGAGGTGACATTTGTGCCAAATCTACAGAAATTCCCTCCAAAAAAAGACGCCGACCTTTGACCTTTTTATCTGTGAAACGCCATTTTCTCATTGAGACTTTTATGAACTTTCATCATAATAAATCATCAGATCATACGGGGAGTTCTGCCATCAATGTTTGACCTTGGAGCAGCAGTTGATCCTGTAGGCCAAACTGACATTTTTCTCCACATTTGACGCGATGACCTCCAGATGCTCCACCAGTCCTTATCAGACTGGGACCGACATCAGCCAAGCCGACCTTTGACCTTTAGATACAAACTCTCGTGATGTCAAATCATTTCATCCATTTGATCCATATTCAGTGCCACATTTGAGTGTTCTGGACTAAAAAGTGTCATGTGGGGTCCTGCAAACCTGACCTTTGACCTTTGGACCAGTATGATTTTTTTTTTCATTTTAACTACAGCTAAATGTAAAATTAAATCAGAAACAGAAATACGTGTATTGCCAAGTACATTTTTCACATTATGATAAATTAGCCATGTCTGAAAAAAGAACTCATAAATGTGAGATGAGTAAATCAGGGGAGGGACCTGGACTGATTGCAGCCAATCACGATGCTCCGCGGTCTGCCTGCGTCCTTTAGCAGACGCTGATTCATGATAATAATAATAACAATAATGATAATAATAATCATAATAATAATGATAATCAGTGCTTCTGCTTTGCTTCCTACTAACATCACCCCACAAACATGGCGGTTTATTTCTAGCCTGCTCATACGCAGCGTTACCATAGCTGATTCTATTATCGCCTCTATTTTCGTCTCCCAGACTTCCTGAAACCTTCGGACCCTCTTCCAAGTCTCGCCGGCTCCCCGGCGGCTGCTGCAGCAGCAGCGAGATCCCCGGCGCTCGCCGCTCGCCATCATCTCAGGCTCTGGCCTCTGAGCAGCAGAGCCGCTGCAGCGGATGCCACCACGAGGACCAGCTCCAGGATGAACCCGGCCCCCGCCCACACCGGCCCCGCCCACACCGGCCCCGCCCACACCGGCCCCGCCCACCCAGACACAAGTAAACAAGCCCAGATGCTGAGGATGATCTCAGTCCTGCAGGAGCTCCAGGGGGCGTACAACAGCACGCTCAGCTCGTGGATCACCTTCCTGCCTCGAGGTCAGGAACGGCCCTCATTTCCTCATCATATCCCATCATACCTTACTCTGACCTCTGACCTCTGCTGGCTGGCCTGAAGGTCACCTGGGCTGATGCTCAACCCCAGCATGCGTTGACGGACCTGTTTCTCCTGCTCCTCTCACCTGACATTTGTTTTTCATTCCAGCAAACAGCAGGAGCCCAGGACGGAAGCATAAAGTGGTAGGTTCCTTTTCAATATTTGCATTCATAAGTTTCATAATCATCACTTTTGGAGTTAATCACACGATACAGTATTTTGCTTGTGTTTGGACCCTCGTATGAAATCTTCAGATCCGCCTCCCATTCAACACTAAACTTATTAAAATGATTAAGAATTTCCATCTGAAGGAAGGAAGTGGAGCCATTAAAATATGTAAACAGATGTGACAATAATTGCAATAATTAATAACAACAGTTCTCTGTCCTGCTGCTGTGTTTGAAGCCGCCGGCAGCTGAGGGAACGCTGAGGGTGACGCCTCCCACCGGCGCCCCGGCGGCGGCCGGCAGCACCGCCTCCAGAGCCGGCGACGACGCCGTCGTCCCCAGCCTGACTGGGAGAAACTTCAAGAAGTCCCTCCCACCACAGCCCAAGAAGACCAACAAAAGAGGTGAAGATCAACGAGACTTTGTCCTTGACGGTTGGTGCGACGCCGTCGGACCGCTTAAGTCAGGGTTTCTCTTCACAAGCCCCAACTTTGCTGTACATGGTGGAGATGCTCCTCCCTTATGGTGGAGATGTTCCTGCTTCATGGTGGAGGTGCTCCTCCCTCATGGTGGAGATGCTCCTTCCTCATGGTGGAGATGCTTCTCCCTCAAAAGCTCCCCGCCTCCTCTGAATGTTGCGACGGCACTCAGCGCTTCTTATGATGTTAGCTAGAATGCCAGGAAGTGCTGTGTTGAATCAGCTACTCACATGCAGTATGTTATATTATACACCCATCAGCCAAAACATTATGACCGCTGACAGGTGAAGTGAATAGGACTGATGTGGTTACCATGGCGCCCGTCAGTGGGTGGGACATATTAAGCAGCAAGTGAACATTTTGTTCTCAAAGTTGATGTGTCAGGAGCAGGAAAAATGGGTGAGTGTGAGGATCTGAGCCACTTTTACAAGGACCAAACTGTGATGTCTAACGACTGGGTCAGAACAGCTCTTGTGGGGGGTTCCTGGTCTGCAGTGGTCAGGACCTATTAAAAGTGGTCCAAGGAAGGAAAAGAGGTGAACCGGTGACAGGGTCATGGAGGCCGAGGCTCACTGATGCAGGTGGAGAGTGAAGGCTGGCCCGTGTGGTCCGATCCAACAGAAACCTTTAGACATGTAGCAGCTACCTAAGCATTGCTGCAGACCATGTCCCCCCTTCCATGGAAACGGTATTCCCTGATGGCAGTGGCCTCTTTCAGCAGGATAATGCTCCCTGCCACAAAGCAACAATGCTTCAGGAACGTCTGAGGAACACAACAACCAGTTCAAGGTGTTGACTCGGCCTCCAGGTCCCCCAGATCTCAATCCGATCCAGCATCTGTGGAATGTGCTGGACCAACAAGTCCGATCCTTGGAGGCTCCACCTCACAACTTCCAGGACTTAAAGGATCTGCTGCTGAAATCTTGGTGCCAGATACCACAGCAACACCTTCAGAAGTCTGGTGGAGGGGACCTGCACAATATTGGGCAGTTGGTCATAATGTTATGGCTGATAACATTACTGAATATGTCAAGTTTTCAGCTGGATCGAGTGTGTAGATTCATCTCTCCATGATTGTCAGCTTACAGGGCTCAACTGCTGGAATAGGGGGAACCTTAGTAGATGCTTCCAAACAGCCTTTGAGAAGCACTGACTGCAATTTGTGACATTTCAGGAATGCAGCATGAAGTAGCTTTGAAAGATCTTCATTCACTGTGGTCATTTTTCAACATTAACGGTATTCGAGTTGGTTTTTTTTGTCAAGAAAATCTTTTCTTACCACATATTCTTCTTCTCTGTCTTCCACAGTGTGTTTCTGGAAGTACTGCTCGCAGAACTGAGCCTCCACCAGCCACCGTTTGCTTCTCTCCCTCTGTGTGTTTATCATCTCAATCATGAAGCCACACCCCCATTTTCTTTAGAATAACTAATTAAAACCAAATAATCAAAAATTCAACACTTGAATGTACACTGGCTTGGTAAAATTACTATATAAAATATGAAATTACTTATATTATATGGGACTTATTGTATTATAGGTCCCGCCAACTGTACTGCAACCAGCCACCAGGAGGCAGTCACTGAGTTTCTCCACATCTGTGTGCCACATTAGCCACAGCATGCTAATTCATGCTAATCCAACAACAAGCCAGAACGCATGAAAAATACACGTTTCTCTTTCCTGGATTTTCTTCCGTCACTGCTGATGATGTCGCTGTTGATGATGTCGCTGATGATGTCGCTGCTGATGTGTGTTAGAATTCGCTTCATCACATGCGAATGTTGTGTATTTCCACCATTCACCTGCTCCCGGTTCATGTGCGATTATTCGACGCCCCTTGAATGACGGCAGATTTATGCTTGCACCTTTCAAGGAGAGATTTCCCCCACTAATATCTCAAATATCTCTAATATCTCTGGTATGTTTAGGTCCATCCTCTATCAGTCTCCCTCTGACCTCTGATTGCTAGGAGACTGTTGCCATGGGAACGGGAAGCCCGGGGGCCCTCCCCCCACGACGGCGCCAGGCTGCCTCTGACCTTTCCGATTGCTCATTAACATAACTGACCAATCGAAGACGACGCTGCGTGCTCATTGGCTGCACGCGTGCAGAAACGCCCGTTAGCATCTTCGCTCGCAGTGACAGGTGCACATCGCTTTTGTATGTGTATGCCGACTTTAGTAATTGTGCGATGAAGTTCATCTCAAGCATGGCTCATTCCACTGCAACAATAAAATTTCATTTTCTGCATTGACGTTGTTTTAAGTTGTTCATCAACAATTTAGCAAAAAAATCTCTCCACGTAGTTGTAAAGCAGCAACAAGGGAATATTGCTCATTCAGAATTGATGACATTGGTTTGGAATATGGAGAACAGCAGATTTGCCACTGATATTATGGACCTGAGCAGCAGCACTGCAAGAACCATATTCATTTTGTCCATTTTATTGTAAATGTTCAGATTTTTCTCTCCTACGAATTTCCTCCTACAAAAGCTGCCATAAAACAGCAAAATCAGCAGGAATCTCTGATGCTGTTGAGGACATTTTGTCACGATGAAATTCGCTTCTTTAAAGTTTAATTTTACAAGAAACCACTGATTTGAAACCCGATGGCAGCAGTTGCAACCAGACACGGTGCAAATGATCTGATGCTCGAATGCTAATGAGGCCAAACGGAGGGTGCAGAAGGAAACTGTTGCCCGACAACGCCAGCCAGGAAGTACACTCAACAGAACCCTTACGAACTGAAGGGCCCACAGATTCGTTGCACCAGATAGATATAGGACGATAGACCAACTTCCAAAAATAACAAATATTTGTTGGTTAAAATGATTTAAAAGAACAGAAGGATGTCAGACATACGCAGCCTGAGTGCCGAACAGAGCTCACACGGTCGATTGCGGTGGAATATTGCAAGCAAAACGGCAGGAAACGGGGACACTTGGCTCAGCGGAGACAAACCCTGAAATAAAAACGGCAGGGATGAATCAAACCAAACCACCACGTGCCACGCCGTATTAAAGGGAGCGAGGCCGGGAAACCACAACCGGGGAAGGCTGCCGCACACGGCACAGGCTCCTGCTCCTGGGAAAGAAAAGAAAAAGTCAATAGCACTTGTGGTGGGACGCTGGCGGGCAGATATGTGGTACTGTTGAAGCAGGATATTTGACCTATGCTAAAACACACACGGCACTCACACCCACACACACCAGACAAGAATTAAACCAAATTAACTGAATGGCAATTTAACCAAATACTAATGTAAAAACAACAAAATAAACTTAGCACCAAAAGTCAGCTGTGGGCGGGGCCAGGAGAAGGAATATAATCCCGTTAATAGAAAACTACCCAACAGCTGAATTAAATCAACTAAACAAACAAAAAAAAAACATGTTTAACAAATAACCTATAAACTAAACCAAATAAACAAAAAGGAAATGAATCAAACCAACAGTGAGTTGTGGTGGGGTGAAGAACCCGAGTTGTATAAACGCACGTGGCGTTTAATCAGCTCGTGATGGTGAAAAAAAAAAAAAAAAACAGCATATGCAGCAGCAGTAGACAAAAACAGCGCAACTCGGAAGCTGCACGCCGACCGCTGACCCCGCTGGCATGTCCCACGGGTGGTACAGAGACACCTGAACGCACCACCGAAGCGCTCACCAGGTGAACGCCAGGTAACTGTGTGCACACTGGTGAGAGCACAAGCAGTAAAGCAGCATGGTGCCACCTCAACATCAGGCCCAGACAGCTGGAAATCAGGCCCAGCTGATGCTAATTAAAACCTGCCACACTAATACGCATCAGACTTAATAGAGTCTCGGGATAATCCACCGAATATGACACATTCACACCTCCCAATCGGCTATGAAATTAGGTGGCATGTGACCACGCGCGCCAGTGTCCGGACCCCTCACGCCCCAGACTTCACGAATGAGCCGAGAAGCTTCAGCATCTCTTGGTCATACGAGAAGACGTCGAAGCCTCAGCCTCACCGGCATTTACGGACGTTCTCGATGGAGATCGTCGGCATATCGGCCGATAACTCAATATCAGTCCGGCGGTGAGTTCGACTCAATAACCTTTTTGGATTTAAAATCACACGCTCGTCGAGGATGTTTGGGAGGGGTTGTTGGTTTTCACATGAATCTCATCCAGATTCATCTGAGATCGTCTCGTCTTTAGCTTCGGGTTCTTGATGAGGTTCTTTTTGACGATTGATTTGACAGTTTGCCGCCTGCGTTCCATATGCTGACGTTTCATATGCTGACGTCGCAGCGTTTGTCCAAATGTGAGCTGACCGAGCTTTTGCTTTCGCTCTTTCAGTCTTTCAGCCCACAACTTGCCAGTGAAAAAAATCACGTCAGCTGATTGAAATATTAATTTTTATCTGGAGCCACATTTCTGCTCATGATGGAGTCCGATAAATGCTGCCATTTGTGACCGAAGCTGAGTGGCTGAGCAGAAGAGCCGAGGACGAGAAGGCGAGACAGGTGAGATACCTGCTGCTGAAGGCGATGAGATGAATGCGGAGCATGAAGAACCCAGGACCTTCCTGTCCTCTCTGTGTGAACAGTCCCCCCCCCCTCCATGTCTCCACGTTAGCAGCAGCGCTGCCTCAGAGGCTGCTCCTCCACTCCCCCTGCTGGCTGCTGCTGCTGCTGCTTTAAATAAATCTTTACATTTAACTGCTATTAGTGTGATATTCTTCAACAGTACGTACTTCAGGTGAAAGACGAGTATGTTCCTTTTAGATGTGAACCACATTTAAAGTCCAGAGTTCATGAAACCGGTCACATTTAAGTTATGCAGAGAAGGTTTGAGGGCGTTTGACCTTATTCACTTGTGTCGGGAATTTTTTCAGGGGAGTGTTTTTCTGCTCTCAGTAAATTCTGAGCATCGACGCTGCAAATTTGTCTTGTTTGTTTTGTTACACACCTCATTCTGGCGGCGGCGCAGTGGCGGCGGCGCAGTGGCGGCGGCGGCCTGAATGGCGGCGGCCTGGATGGCGGCGGCCTGGATGGCGGCTGCAGCTACTGCAGATTTACTGTGTTTACAACGGGAACTCCACAATTACGCTATTTGAAGTGCGACTCTCCGCGGCGTCGCGAGGCTGAGCAGCGCGTGAACAGCGGGGCATTCCTGCCCCCGCGGGTTTCCATGGTAACTGAGATGTGTGTTTGCTGTCTGGGTGTGTAAACTCGACGTCATTAAGTTCAGAGTGTTTCCACAGAGGTCGCTGTCACCGTCGCCCCGGGTGACGAGGACGTGTGTCTGCACATGCGTGTGTGTGCGTGCGCGCGCGTGTGTGTGTGTGTGTGTGTGCACGTGTATGGTTCTTTAACTGTTCAGTTAGAGCTTTAATAATGTCTCTAAATTTGAAGGTAAATGCAGGTGATGCTGCTATGAGAACGCAGTTCTAAAGAGCAATTCATATTTTTTTTAGGTGAAAAGAATCATAGACAACATTGGTGGCGTTGAATCATTTTAATCCAGGTTCTTCTCACACATGCGGTTTAAGGCCAAAGCTCAGCAGCAGGCTGATGTTCAGGTGAGATGTCCTCATATGAGACAAAACTGCATTTTTCAAAAATAATTATGCTGGACATGGATTTTGGAGCCAGTGGAACCAGAATTTCATTAGTCAGTTCATCATCTTAAATTTTGCAGGTGTCATTCAAAGCTTCAGAACTTGGTGAGGCAACAACTCCACTGGTAGCCTATCATATCACAGCCGGCGTAGCAATCGAAAATAAACCCAAAAGACATGCATTTAATCACTCCGGGTGTTTTCTGTTATGGAGACCGCGTCAAAGATCAACTTCCACTGGTGAATTGTACAAAAAGTAAAATGTGCTTTTCACTCACAAAATGAAAATAAATAGAAATGTGCAGGTTGGCATTGAACAGTTTAATGCGGTGACATGTATGCTATTAATATGTGAGCACATGAACCGAACCAACACACACACACACACACACACACACTGAAGGCATGATCACGCTTTCCGCGACGGCGTGTTCATAAACTCCTCACGCAGGGTTTAAACGTGGATTTATGGTTGGTATCAAGGATGAAGCTTCCTGATCCACAGTGGGACAGAGTGAGAGGAAGAGTTCATTTTCTTAAAATTATAAAAATTATCAATGGATTTCATACGAGACATCTGATTGGCTGTAAACAAACCAAACGTTTAAAGGGATCCGGCCTTAAATGTCCCGACGAAAGTTAAGTGGAAGTTCACACAGCCAAAGATGAGACATGTTCACCTTGGCCGGTTGGATAATGAGGAATAATCCTAATCTGCCAGCACTGCTGCATGCAAAGCCGTCTGATTGGCCGTGAGGGGGCAGGGGCTCTGCCCACCGGCGCTGGAAAACAGTGTAAGCTAGCGCAGCGGATGATGCAACAGCGGGCGCCGTCGTGAGATCGTTTTCCAGCTCCGCAAGTGACAAGCTGCCGCTGTGCTAATGTAATAAATCCACCTCCGGCACGTGTTAGCGCGCTGCAGGTCAGGCTCTCCTCCATATCAATATTAAAGTGTGTGTGTGCAGTGGGGAGCCATCCAGCGGCCTCCGTCCTTCAGGTCTTTACGAGAAGCATCATCGAATCACCTCAACGCTGATGAGTCATACTTGAGAGTTGACTGTGTTTCATCATTTCAGCTGTGAGTTGTTAAAAAAAAAAATGTACATTTTTCTCCTGTTTTTTTTTTTTTTTTCAAATGTTAACATTTAATGCCAAGATTGAATCGTAATGTCAAAACATGATTTCTATAGACCGACTGTAGTTCACAATGCATTAATGGCGAGTGGTAATGCTAAGCTAAGCTAATATAAGCTAAGCGTGCTGCTCTGCTCTGCTGCTGTCTGGAAAGTTAAAAAAAAAATTTTTAATACGAACCGAATTTTACAAGCCAATCACTGGGTGTGATTAGCGGTGATGGACTCGCATGAAGACACACACACACACACACAAACGCACGCGCGCACACACACTCGCTGACTCTATATACTGGTATAATCAACTCTTTACTTGCTATTGATCTCTTGGATGTTCTTGGGGGGGGTCTCCAGGTCTCCCGGTCTCCTCACCTCCACCTCCACCAGCACACATGGTCTATCTACCTTAAATATGCTTGTTTTTTTTTTTTCTGCTTTTGCAATTATCTCACCAATCTGACTTCACTTGATTTTCTTAGCAACGTCCAGATAAGCGAACAGGATCTCCCGCTCGGCCGGGCAGGTGCTGGTGAACTCCTCCCTCTGGTAGGCACAGGTCAAATACCGCCACACGCCCGTCATCTCCGCCGGGATCTCAAAGTCGCGATACTTCTTGGCCACAACCTGGAAGGAGAAAGAGAAATTGTGGTGTTTGCAGGAGACGCCAGCATCCGCGTTTATTTAACGTGGGCTGCTGCGTCTTGAGTTCAGAGCAGCTCAGACTCTTCCCAGCCGTGTGCTCGGCCACCTTCAGGATGTGGAGCTTGGGCAGCAGGTTGCAGTCGGCCAGCGTGAGGTCCGCTCCATCCAGGAAGCTCCTGGTGGACTCGGGCAGGTCTCCTGAGGCGTCAGCGTCGATCTCCGCCGGCAGGGGAGTCCTCAGAAAATCATCGAGGCGCCGAAGAGACTTCAGCAGGGCTTTCTCTAAGACTGCAGATGAAACAGCAGGGTCTTATTGATCCGATTATGAGATACGATCATAGAGCAGGTGGGACAAGCATAAGTCACCATGGAAGAAACCTCCACATGCATCTACCATATGGCCTCTGGAAAACCCTCTAAAAAAAGTTTTAAAGGTGTCTTATCCTTTTTTGGCCACATGGAGGCAGCACAGCACAACGTCGGCACATGGCTGCTTTATGAGCGGGCGGTGTTCCTCTCTCACCCTCGTTGGTGTCTTTTCTCGGGTTCTTGATGTAAGCGGAGAACTTCGCGAAGACGTCGATTCCGGCCGTGTTGGCCTCACGATGCCTGGAGGCCAGTCTGGGGTAGCTGGGGAGGAGAAGGAGCTCATGAGGGAGGTCACAACAGCACCTTTTAATCAGCCAAAATCTTTATGAGGAGCTCCAGTCCGTATTCATTTCTAATATCAATTTGATATAATAAATTAATACAACTGCATCATAAAAAAGTCCACAATGCCATGATCCTTCTCGTGATTCGAGAAAACCCAGATGTTTCTCTCCTCCGCAGATGTTTGCAGGTGTTTGCTCACCGCGGCGGCGTCAGCTTCTCCTCCAGGAACTCCTCGATCTTGTTGACGTCGACTTTGACCTCCCCGTTGAAGGTCACGAACGGGGGGTTGGTTCCTGGAGCCAGGTCCTGCAAGTCAGCCGGTTTCCTGACCACACACACACACACACACACACACACACACACACACACACACACACGCAGTTGCTGTCGTCACGTCGAGCATTTGATTGGCTGTTGTATGAGGACAAAAAGCACGATGACAGCAAACACCGAGGCCATGTTTGCGTCCTCACGCGGGTTCATGGCGCGAATTTTACGGAATATTACCGCTTGAGGTCGACCGTGGTGACGTTGAAGATGACTCCTTTCAGCCACAGGATCATGAAGAGCCTCTGGGAGAACGGGCAGTTGCCGATGCTCTCGCCGTCGCTGCCGGCCTACGCGGCGTCCACGCGTCCAGGTAGAGAAGCAGGCATATGCAGCGATGGAGGACGGAGGGGACAGAAGGGGTCAAAGGTCAGATGGTTAGAGCAGCCGATCCCAGCTGAGAGCTGCACGGTAAGTCCGAATTCTTAAAATCACTTCGAAAAACCAGCATTGCTGCCTCATTGTTGCGCTCCTCCGTCAACCAGTCAGACAGCAGTTCACATCCAGCCATAACATTATGACCACTGCATGTTCACCATAGAATTTAATGCAACAGCCCTGCAATCAATTCTCCCTTTTGTTACCCTGATGCATATGAGTGGGGTGACCAAAATATTAGGGACCCCTCTCAGTGTAACCCAGCACAGTTCACCAGCATCACAAACTACAGTCCCAGTAACAATCATCCAAATATATCAACACCTCTCTCACACACATTCAATCAAAATTCAACATCAAACTCCTCCTGAAGGGAGAACTGATTGCAGGGCTGTTGTATTGTACTCTATGGTGGACACGCAGTGGTCATAATGTTATGGCTGATGGGCGTATTGAAGACTTTAAATGAATTGTATATAAAGCATTAAGAGCAGAACTGTTCATCATTTCATCCTATCTGACATTTGTCTTCAACGCTGTCATCATCAGCGTTATGATTTCTGATGATGATTTCACGCGACGTCACCAAGGGGTCCAGCTGCCCTCCAGCCTGGATCCTCCCAGGAGTTCTACAGAGGCTTCTATTGGACCAGCAATCGCAGGTGGCGATATTTGTCTGCTTGTCTCTGACCCAAATCATCTATGAGAGCACTTTACTGAGAATTCGCCTGCGTCAGAACACCTTCGCATGTGTGTGAGCGCAGAAGGCACACAAGCTAATAACCGAGAGGGAAACAAATGTTAATTGAACTGAACGTAGTTTGTGTCTTACCTTGACAAACAACTCAACGGTGGGGAAACCCAGAGCCTGAACCGCAGCACTCAACCAGGACATGATGATGCAGCCGCCCAGCTCAGCTCAGCTCAGCTCAGCTCAACTCAGCTCAACTCAGCTCAGCAGTCCAACCACAACTCCCCAGACTGGGTCCGTCCGCACCACCAGCTACATTTCAGCAAAACAAACCCACGACAGCTACCAACCACCACCATCAGTCTGTCTGTCTGTCTGTCTGTCTGTCTCCCCATCCACCTCCTCCTGTCTGTCTGCTCTGGTATGCCGGTGTCTCCTCCACACACAGTCCCTCCTTGTCAGGACAAATGCTAGTGGCACGCCAGCGAATCAAGCATGTGTATTAATAACACTGTAAATAAGTAACAATTAGAAAAATTACAATTCGATTTAAAGAGACGTTTCTCTTGTTATGTCTTTAGTGGCTACAGTTCCTGCTGATGTTGCCAGGGGCTCTCTGTTGTTTCCTTTTTTGAATGACTTAAGACAATGAATAAATTAATTATTCTCTTCATGTGACATCCAAGTCCAGTTTTATTTATATTGCACCAAAACACAGCAAAAAGTTATCAGACACTCAAAACAATGAAAGAGCTCCTTCATGTTTCACAAGCTCGTGGGTGGAGATGGAATCTGCATCACCAAGGAGACACACACACACACACACACACACACATGCACACACGCGCGTGTCTCCTGTTTGTGTGTCGCAGCAGCAACAGAAGGAGGTTTTTCATATCCTCGGTTTTCTGCTTCATGCGTTTATGATGGAAGAGAAGAGCAAAGCCGAGTACGCAGACACACGAGAAGGCCGATGTCTCCTGACCCCAACTGCACCGCAGCATCCTGGCAGAGAGGAGGCCCCATATCTCCCGTCATGCTTTTCCTTCACAGCTGCCCGAATTGTCATCCTTCTTTTAACACAGACTCAGAAGATCCATATCCGAGGAGCATCGGTCCAGACCGGAGACGGCGGCCTGCTCTGCTAACTTGCTTCCGCCTGATTTCAGTCTTGTTGTGCGGGATCATAAAAACCCAAACGTGAACCATAATTCCCTCCCCGGGGTCGTTTCCCTCCAGCAGCCAGTCGGGTGGCAGCTGACCTCCATGTCCGCCCATAGATACGAGCGGTCATCATGTCATGTCGTGTCATTCTATTATCCTTCCCAATATTGGTGTTTGTTATAAAGGCCTCAAAAGCAAACACCTGCTGTTAGATCGACCCAAAAGGGTCGCGTCTCATTTTCATGTGACAGCCCCGCGGCCCCTCGCTGACGGGGGCGGGGCCAGCGCAGGACATTTCATACCATCCTCACTGTGCTTTTGTTTTTGTTTTTTTTGCTGCATTAATATTGCACTTGTTGGTGCTGAGATAAAGACGCGCCGGCGGGTGGGCGGAGTTCCTGCTTAGCCGCCGTCAGCAAAGCATCAGCTCGCGATACAAAACCAGAAGGCCACAACCTCAGACTGTGGCCCTCGGTCCATCCTCAGAGCAGATAGCGCCCTCTACTGGGACTGAGCTAAACAGGCGATCTCACTCGCTTGTCGTTCGCCTCAGGATTCATTCATTTTAATTTCATTGAATTTGGTTTTGAGGATTCTGGTTAGAAATGGCGGGTTCCAGCTTGTGTGTCCTCATACGTAATAAGCACTGTACCTTTAAGCTGTGCACAACTTCTATCACATTTTTCCATATCTGACCTTGTACTAATTGCGCTCCTCTTGCCCATCTGCTAGAGTGCAACATTTCAACCTTGTCTTCATCTCCATGCCGATAATTGCGAGCATTCTCATCTTCTAGTGTTTGGGCTATTGTTTACATTAATAATATCAAAAAAATTATATAACACCTCATCACGGTAAGCGTCACCTTGCTCTTCAGTTGAATCCTGATGTGTGTGTGGGTGCAGTTTACCGAGCGAGCCAAAAGCTGGAGACGTCAATGCTCTGCTCCGATTCCTCACTGAGATGCGTTTAATCAGAAAAATATCAGGCACAAACGAACAGAAACGGAAATCATCGTGACGGAGCAGAGCGACGGAAAAACTCGCGTCGCATTAAAAACGCACTGCAGTAAATCCGCAGATTTAAGTCGCAGAAGGTGAAAAAGTGGAATAACACCCATCATCCACCTCCATCACAGCCTCAGACGGGGGAGGAGGGGTGCGTGCGTGCGTGTGTGTGTGTGCATTTGCGTGTGTGTGTGTGTGTGTGGACAAATCAACAGTGGCCTGGTGTGTGTTATTTCCAGCACGACTGTGCCAGAGCTCAGCAGCAAACAGGCTAATCAGCTTAGGCGGTGAGAATGAGAGATTAGGATGAGAGATTACGCCGGCATGCCGGGCAGCAGCGTATCATGGCCGCTATTCATCCGGCGCAATCAAACAGGTGCAACATAACCGCTTCGCCCTGAAAAACTCAATCCCTCCGGCCCTCGACTGCAGCACGGAGGGACGCTCGAGTCTGACCGTAATATTTCCATCTGCCGGCGTCGGCGCTGCCAGCAGGGAGGCGGACAAAGGCGGCCATTGTTTGGGCCGCGCTCCCGCCGAGAAGCGGCTCTCCGCTATATTAGCACATTTCTTTCTCGGAATTAAACCTCTGCTGGCCTCCGCGGCTCCGCAGGAATGCAGCTCTGAACCGAGGAGAGAAAGGCAAAAACATACAATGTAACAGTTTTATATATATCTTTCACTATTATGATTCTAATAAGCAGATCAAGATGCAGCCTCTCCATCATGCACGCAACAACTCACATCAAAAGAACAGCATCTATGTCCAAACATGAACCCTCAATATCCAAAAAGGTTGAATCAAGAGCAACTGGCAGCTTCTCCAGCTCCTTCTGACTGGTAAGACTGGAGGTGCAGATGTTTGACCTCAGTGGACCTGATGACACCTTCAGGATCACCGAGGTCTGGTTCGCCTCTCTGGTGCTGCTGGAGATGTTTCAGTCATTTGAGTTGAGAATACTGATGGAGGCTCCTTACGGATGCGGCCGAGGAGCAGCGTCGGGCATGTTACTTTAAAAAAGTACTTAGTTACATTTTTAAACTTTAAAATATGTAAAAGAATCCCCCGCCCTCCTTTTACTGGAACTTTAAATTCAACGGTATGATCAATTATTCATAAGAAAACTGAATATTAAATCTCTTTAGTTAATGAAATCGACACTTAATAGAATAAATTATGAACAGAAAACATTGTACACTAATCTGCATTATTTTAATGTCGCTGGGGGCCAATGTGACACAAACGGAGGTGGAGAAACACTTTTGTTTCTGTCATAATCATATTTCATCTTTACATTCTTGCCTTTTATCTCAATGAGGGAAAATTAATGTCTGAACTTCCTGTTTAAAAACCTTTGGATTATCTGGGCTCGCCATTGCCGCGTGTGTTTGTGTGTGTGTGTGTGTGTGCGCGCGCGTGTGTGAGCAAATGTCCCCGCCAACTCTGCCTCAGCCAATCACCATCACTTTCGTTGCCCCGCCCCCTTCCCCTCCCTCCTCCGTGGCTGAGAGAGCCTGGTCGGATGTAAACAGCTTCACTGAGTTTACTTATAGGAGACAGTTGCACCAATCAAAACATCAGAGGTCAAGCAGGGGTCAAGCAGGGGTCAAGCAGGGGTCAAGCAGCTGACGTGTCTGGCCCGGGCTGACGTTTGTATCTTGCTTTTCATGTCAACCACATGATTTATGTTCATGCCGTCGCCACAGTTATGCTGACGTCCTCATGTTGACGTCCGAAAGTCAGCTGAAGTTCTTCTTTTGATTTTCGCACAGAATGGCTCAGGTTCTCATCTCTTGAAAACCTGTCGCCATGGCAACCAGACTTGCACCAGTCAGCTCAGAGCGAACCGACATGACTCGGTTGCTGTCAAAAGATCCCGATGGCCAATGTTCTTTGGAATGACGGTCAAAGTCACTTTTGTTTACGTCGCGCCAAATCACAACAAAAAATCATCTCACGGCACAAGAGGAGAAGGTGTGTGTGTGTGTGTGTGTGTGTGTGTGGAGGGTGGGTGTGTATGACAGGGGGAGGGGCCGGTTAGAAGGAGCGCACTGCTGACAACAGTCCTT
>CAAKHG010011690.1:5429-25282 GCA_901007715.1 Dactylopterus volitans | reverse complement strand
GTATGATAAACGTATAAATTCACAACATGACATTATGTTTATTTTGTGTGTGTGTGTGTGTTTTTTGTTCTTTGCAGTGTGTGGTTTTTATTATATTTGACACCGGTGAAGGTAAAACTCAATGCTGTGGCCCAGATGTGTTTTCCAGCTAGTGAATCCTACGAGTGCTCCTGTACAGGAATCTGTTTGCAAGAAAAAAAAATATTGAGGCAAATAAAAACACTTAAGTTTTAGTGTGTTGCTGCGCTGCTGTTAGTCAATATCAGTGGCACATACACTGATTCAGTGTGTTTCCTCAAGGGCAGCACTCAATTCAAACTGAAGTGGGACTTGACAGGATCTAAAAGGGATTGTTGCAATGCATTACTAAGGAAAAAAACACCGTATTGTACATCAATACAGTCACCAAGCAGCAACAGTAAAATAGAATTACAAAAAACGGCTCTTTGATCGCAGGTCATATTTACCATCCACTCTGTCCCCAGAGGGGAACAAATAGGTATATTTAAGGTCAGAAGACTGTGAATGACAGCAAAGCAGCTTACACAGCCACTTATGTCTTCTCTTGTTTTACAACGCTGCATCAAGGTTGATTTAGCATAGCACGTTTTTAAACTGATTAACTGAAAACGCACTGTAGCGGCTTCCTTCCCATATTGTTTCACAATCATTTAATCCTGCGCTCTTGCAAGCCTTCCGAGTACAAGATTTTCGTGCCACAGTCAATGAAATATTCGCGTTAAGATTATCCGCATGTCACATAAAAGGAGGCAAACCTTGATGGAAACATGTATTTTGTGTTTTCATATTTACACTGATCAAGCATAACATTATTACCACTGCACGTTTACCATAGAATATAATGCAACACCCCTGCAATAAATTCTCCCTTCAGGAGGAGATTTATATTGAATCTTTACTGAATACGAGAGAGGTGTTGAAATGTTTAATGATTGTTATTCAGACTGTTAAGTGTGATACTGTTGGTCATCCCACCCATAGAACACTGGGGTGCTAAAACATTGGGCACCCCTCATTAGATCTGGGTACAGTTAAACGGCATCACATATTACAGTCCCAATAACAACCATTAAAATATGTCAACACCTCTCTCAAACGGATTCAATAAAAATTCAACATAAAAATGTCTTGCAGGGCTGTTGCATTTTATTCCATGGTAAACATGTGGTGGTCATAATGTCGAGCTCGATCGGTGCGTGATGATGAAATCCAAAGCAACAAGGTCATCGGGTTGTAATATCCTTTTTGTCATTCTGAAGTAAGACAATAGAGAGGAAATGAATGTACGGTGTGAATATTCACATAGACGGGAGGGCTGGTGAAATACCCATCAGAAGATAAGCAATGACGAATTCATCCGTGACAAGTTCAAATTATAAAAAATAATCTTTTAATATTTACTACACATTCAGTGCGCAATAAACAAATGTACAAATCAAAACTTGAGACATTGATTGAAACTTAAGGCAAGCATGTTAAAAATCAATTAACATGGTCATGGGAGTTAATATCATCTGAATTAGTTAAAGTGATCAGCATAAATAGGGTTGTAAATAAATTATGAGCCTTTAGTCCACCACTTCCAAAACTCTTAGGGAAGTGGGTTGTCGTCACGGTTTCCGCCAGCGGGCTGCTACTTGGGCCACTTGCACCTGGGAAGGAAAGAGGGACCACTTGCAGACCATGTTTCAATGTAGACATGGTGTACTTGAGGGAATCTACGGGTCTAGCGGTCTCCAGTCTGCATGAACAGTTTTTCGTAACCGATTTGTTCAATTAATGTTTTTATCTCGGGCACAGTTTTCCAAAAAACAGTCCAAAATGATCAGCTGCTCATGATTAGATGATTCAATAATGAGAAGCACACCAGTGAAATCAGCTAACATTGTTCAATGACTGTGCTAAAGATGCAGCTGGCAGACATTTCAAGCCTGGTTATGTAACCAGTCCTTGTCATGAAGTTCCTCGCATATAATTTTCGGAAATATCCAGAACTGTGGTTCTTCTGTGCCGCTGTCATTTATTTTTTTTCTCAGCTAAAAATAGACCCGCGTCATTTTGAGAATGGTAAGGATGAAAACTTAGCGTCTGCCCGGCCTACCTGCAGGAGGCATGATCGAAACGTTGATGCCTTTGAGCACAGATGGAGGAGTTGAATTGACAGCGGTGGCTGGATCTCGGCTGAAGAGTCGGCTCGGGCCTTGGAAGGCAGTCACAGTGCTCCACGTCTATCTCGCAGTCGGGCATCCATGAACTGAGAGGAAACCCTGAGCAGGAGTAGACAACAGTGAAAAGGCGCTCATCATACCTATGCAGAATGGAGTCTCTCGATTACAGCGCTCGTCACGCTCAGGTCTGATCATTCTCTGCAATTTCAAATGCCACAATAGTGTGTGATACATTTCTCTAGGTATGATAAACTGTACCCGGGCTTTTAAGTGCAAGATGCCTCATGCCTTACCATTAAGACTGAGACAACAAAACAACGCTAACATGCCGACTGGTATCAGGGTTACATCCATGTTCACCATCCCGTAGCGTGCAAGGCAAACATTTGCTAATGAGCACTGAAGTGGGAGGTTTAGTGCTAAGTGGGGCTGGCGGGAACCCCGTTATGCACGTGTTTGAACAAATTAACAAATTAAAATTATGATGAAAACTATTAGTGTATATCCTCGAGGATCCCTGAATGTTCCCAAATAGATTTGACCTCCTCAAAGCAGGAAATGGCACTTATTACTGCCATTAATGACGGCTGCATTCCATTTTCCATTTCGGTGAGGCGGCCTGGAACATACAAGCAGGGCTGTAGCTACTGCGATTCCTAAGGGTACTGCTTTCCCCGCTTGCACAAGTAAAGCTGTCCTCAGTGGGTAGTTGCTGATATCTGGATTAGCTGGAGCACGTGGTGGTAAAAACTGTCAACGTGACACACACCTGGTCTACTGGAGGGGTAAGGAACGCATCTGTCAGTTGAACAATCCCAAATCAGCCCGCTGGCGCAGAGTCTTCTGGAGTCGTCTGCCTCTGACAGCTGTCCAATAGGAGGGCATCTGCGAGCAAAACGCGAATATGACCAGAGATTAGGGATAAAAGAATCAAAAATGCCATTCAGCTGAGAGACCAGATTGAGAGAGAGTTTAGACTCACCCAGTGCTCCTGTGCGGCTGAGCGTTCCGCCGTATGATGGCGGGCTCCATGCACCTGCACTCCGTATGATTGGCTACTTTTATGAGCACGGGCTCCGGAACAAACTTGAATGGAATCACGCTGAGGACCTGAAAATCCCGGAATCACACAAACATACACGACAGGACATCGGCGTAAGAGCTTCTGGCCACTGAAAAGTACAGGAGGTGTTTCTACCACATAAGATCCACAGTTTTTTTGTTTTGTTTTGTTTGTTTGTTTGTTTTTTTTAAAGAGTTTAAGTTCGCTTACGGTCTTATTGACAAACACAGTAGTTGTGTTTCTGCAGGTGACGCCTTCTTGATTGCAGCAGCCACTGCATCTGTCAGTAAGAATACATCCACATCCAGCTCAAGTGATGCGTATAATATAAAGTATAGAAACATATCAGTGAAAGGAGCTGAGGAGATGGATGAATGAATAAATGACGGGAGGTGATCTGTTATGAAAAATGAAAGCTCAGGAAACAAAATAATTTGCTTTCTGTGGCTGAAAAGACTGATTTCCTTGTACAATAAACAGGATGCTGCAGCTTGCGGTCAGTTAGCTTAGCATAAGTTAGCCAGTCTCCTGCTCTCCAACCAGCATCCTGCAGTACACTGTAGATGGCAGCTGAGGACGGAGCTCAGAGTGTTTGTTGTCACAGCTCCTTAAGACGTATAGTAAGTGGAGACGCTGCTATAACAAAAATAAAATCTGAACTGGAGCGTTTTTGTTTTTTTGTTTTCTTTTTCATTGAAAAACGAGAAAAGAGGAAGAGAAACTGAATCCTCCCACTGTGTCTTTCATGGCAGCCTCCGCCATCATCAGTGTACGTATGCGAGAGTGAATAGGTAAGCGAGCAGTAATACAATGTAAAGCTCTGCCAGTAGCATTTCGGGAAAGTGCTGTATTAAATGGAACACTTTACATCTTTAAAGAAAACATATGAAAATCATAGAATCTATGGCCTGTAATTTCTGTTTGTTTCTTCTCTTCTGTAGTGTAAAGTCCTTGTGTTTCTCGGCGTGATATAAATTCAAGTTGTTAGCATTATTATTATCTGTGGTAAAGGATAGAACAAATGACGCAGTTGTCGCCGAGAAGACACGGGTGTCAGATATGATGCAAAGGGCGACACCGCAGCTTTGAAGTCGTGGCAACATTAAAATTCAGGATCTGGCTTGGTGTTGGACCTACCTGTGCACGGACACACAGGGTGGCTTGAAGAACATTGAGGGGTCGGTGCCGAGCTCCTTGGCTACATCCACGCACGTTTCCCTGGGCATGCACTGAGTCCGCTGCCACTCCTCATCTATGGCTGAATAGGAGACGCACATTGTTCAAAATGCGCGCGCACACCAGCGCATAGCGTGAACCGCGTGTTTTCGAAGATCTGACCTTTAAGTATCTCGAGGCTGAACGATTCGGCGGCGTAGCGTGTAGAACGGTGAGACCCTGCTGAGGGTGGAGAGGAGAGGATCTCCGGCTGCTGCAGCCTCAGGCGACACTTCCACAACTTCCAGTCCGGGAAGTCGGCGAGCCTGAGCAGCTCGTCGAGGCTGGAGGCTGAACGCACCTTCTTCTCCCACTGCTTCATTACCTGCAGGGTTGCAGGCCGCCATCACTTAATCCATCACGTTAACGTAAATACCAATTCTGTTCCAACTAACTGCCCATCAATACAACACTATGATGAGTTGCTTGCTTTGGTGACAAGGGACAGACATGAAAGTGAATAATGACATGATATGCTATGTTACTTATTTGTAAGCATTTACACTCGAATATTACACTTGATTATTATTGGCTTTAATTTCACTTGATTGCTGTCACATTTACCTCCTATTTGACTACATTTGCCTTATTACTGGTGCAAATTTTATTATTTAATGGAAGCATCCTTCGCCATGGTCAGTTTTTTTTTTTTTTCAACTTTTACTTGTCATCTTCTCAACTGCAGTTCTTGCTTCTAAGCTTTGATGCACAACCTAAGGTGTCCAGCTGACACAAGCTATTTGGAGTTGGAAGCTGAAAACAGTTGAGCTACTGCAAAAAGCACCATATATATATATATATATATATATACACCGTATATATAATCAAGATACTAAAAATGAAAAATTTAACTGAAAATATGATGACTGCCACAAAAATTTGGGTTTTATCACTGCTGGGGATGCAAATGTGCCAAATCTCTTGCTCGAGGAGAATCAAACCATCAAAGTTACTGCAGCAATTGGGGCTATCTTGCCCCTCAATATACTGAAGGGCAAGATATTGGACTATTTTGGGATGAGACAATATGATCAAGATGGTCAGAGGACTGGCTTAAGTCAAAGTCCGCAGTCAAAGCTGCATTGAAGGTTTTGTATTTGTTGGCGATTTGCAGTGCCGAGACAAAGACTTTTTTTTTTGCCTTCAGGGAGCAGTTGATTCTTCCTGCAACACGAGTGAAAGGCTGGATTTTCAGCTCTAACTGCCACCAAAACAAACCTCCAAAGCAAACAGTTAGAAATAAACTATGCGCCATAGATCCTCACATAACATTATTTGTAGGTTGCCATTAAGTTTTGTGTTTAACAGCCCACATTTGAAGAAAAATTGCTGAATGCACCTTTAAGTGCAGATGCTCAGTATTAAGTCCATCTCTGAGTTTCTTACAGATATCCAGGGTCCTCAGAGGATGCATTCTGCTCTGCTGAATTTGGGGTCATCGACTTAAACCCTCAAGCCAGCAGCAGCTTTTTGTTTTAAAGTGAACTTTTTCAACTGACTAATATTAAACTGCCAAAATTTTAGAGCAAAAAAAAGTGAGTAAATCCAAATAGGAATCTGATCTGAGTAATAATAATAAAAAAAAGCATTTCACCAACCCTGCTTCCAAAAAAGTTGGAATGCTGTGTAGCCCCATAGTTATTTTATAAAAAATGCACAAAGAAATCATAACAAATGTTGAAACATAAATTTCATTGCTTTGTTTTGGAGTTTTTAAATTGTATGGCCATTTTGAATTTGATCCAAGCAGCACATTTCGCAACAGCGGGAACAGTGGCAACAAAACGACCGAAAAAGTTGTAAAATGCTCAACGAAAACATCTGGCAGAACATCTCACTCTTAATGAGGTTAACTGGCAACAGATTAGCAACATGATTGGGTAAAAAAGAACATGCAGAGAAGCGAAGTTTTCCTAGAGTAAAGATGGGGAGGGGTTCAACCCTCACTATAGATTTGAGAGGAATCTGGGGATTTCCTTGTCTACATTACATAATATTATTCAAGATTCAGAGAACCTGAAGAAATCTTTACAGAAGAGACATGGTAGAAGAAGAATATTAGATGGTCGTGATATTTGGGCCCTCAGGTGGCACTGCGTTAAAAACTGACATGATTCCATGGTGACATCACTGCATGGGATTGCTGCATCTGAAACCTTAAGTATAAATGCCACCATGCAAAGAGGAAACCATATATAAACCAGATCCAGACACGTCGCCGCCTTCTCTGGGCTTGAACCCATTTAAGATGGACTGCGGCGAAGTGGAAAACTGCCCTGTGATCCAGTGAGTAGCAATGTGAAAGTTCGTGTGGAAACCAAATTTGGACGGATGCCGCTACTCTGGGCTAAAGTAAGGGACTGGATTATTATTGGTGCACATTTCGAAAGTGACCATGCGTGATGGTATGCGAGTGCACTAGTGCACATGGCATCCTGGGTGACAGGAATATTTGTGAAGGCTCCATTAATGCTGAGCCATAAATCCAGGTGCTGGAGCAACATAAGTAGACGACATCCTCAGTTTTCAGTCAGTCTCCAGGAGGGAGGGCCTCCCTTATTTCAGCAAGACAATGCCAAAACACATTGTGTTCGTATCACGCTACATGGTTCCATTGTTAAAGAGCTAACCTGCCAGCGGTCCCTACTTTTCAGCCATTGAAAATGTTCGGTGTATTATGCAACATAAAATGCAGCAAATCCTACATCAAGCAAAAATGGGGGGGGACATTCCACCCTCAAGATCACAGCAACTTTTGCTGACCCTGCCTAAACTAACAGCTGGCACCTGATCCAAAATGGCTATATAAATTTCCCAAAAGCAATTATCATTTTGAATATCTAAATGGATGTTATTTTTTACTATTTTTAATGACATTTTAATTTTAATGTTTTGCAAATCAATACATTGTTTCTATTTACACACAATATCCTACTTTTTAATTAATTTTTTTTTTTTTATATATATATATAAGGCCAAAGCTACATTTCACGCTGCTAATATGCATCTTACATCAAGGCTGATATGATGTGATGTTTCTTTTAGTGTGCAGAGATTTGGAAGACTTTATTCAGTGTGATTATCAACAGCTGCGGCTGCGATTTCTGCTCCAGTCTTGGAGATCATTCTGAGGTGTAACAGCCAAAGAGGATTAACTTAGACAGTCATTATTTAGACACACATCTAAAAAATAAAAAATATGGGCCTTAACCACCGCCATAGACTTATGACACCTTCATTTTAGACGCACGTGTACTGTGTAACAAAGTGGAGAGGATTTAGGGATGGGAGAAAGCCATAAAACTATCTGCCATGCTGCCACAAAAGGGCAATACTCCTATGATGGCATCTACCAGTGTTTCTTTTTAAACACTTTGTACGGCATAGATAGAGTCAAATACTTCAATGTACTTTATTTTTATTTGAGAGTCGAGAGCTGAGTTGTTAAAAACGTATGACTTCCTGAGCTCATTTTTTGAGGCCTATTCACACAAAAGCGAGGGTGGGGCAGGTTGGCTGTTGACTGCTTCCACTTAAATCTGCGAAACAACTACAGAAAACAGGGAGGTTTCCCCATCTACAAATTTCTACCAGGGGAGGGACCCAGCTAATGTGAAACAGCGGCTGAGAGTGGGATGACAGGAACCGAAGGGGAGGTGAAAATGAAGAAAGTGAAGTAGCGTGCGAAACCACAGGAGGAAAAGTGACAGCCATTTAGATAAGGAAAAATCAATTTTGGTTGGACGTGGGGAGACGAGATCGCTCTTGACACAGACGCCACGTCGATCCCTGGCATGTTCCTCTTTTATCCTTTTTACTATGTTTATGCAAGAGGAGCCACATGCGGACACGCACACGCACACGCGGTTGCCATTGATTTTTACTTTCAGTAAACAGGCCACTGTGAGCGCATGTGAGAGCCAGCAGCAACGGGCCACATGTGATGTTTATGAGATAACGAGCTTAAGGAAGAAAGAGGCGACGCATAAATGAAATTAACAAAGACGTGGACAAGCCTCAAGTATTTCAGCAACGTCGTGGTTGGATTCTTTGCTGTTAGATGATAAAGTTGTCTCGAGTGCCAGCGGCTAGTCATTTTCAATTGACCAAAATACAAAAAAAAAAAAAAAAAAAAAGCAAGAAATTGCTTATGTTGCTATTGTACATCAAGATGAAAGCGGTTCCGTGTCACTCACCCTACTTCCTCCCTCTCTGTGCATGCTGTGGCCCACGTCTATCCAGCTCAGCTCCACCACCAGTGTCACCAAGCAGGCGATTCTGCAGAGACTCCAATTCGTCTTTGCCATCATTCCTTGGCTCTGCCTGCTTCCTCTGAGAAGCTCCCAGCAGTAGGAACTTGTCTTCTTTTACTGCTGGAAGAAACCACTTTGGAGCTGGCTGCTCCTCTGACTCAGTTTCCCGGGCCAGCTGAGTCCCTCCGACCACACACGCACTCAAATCAGTTGCAGGTATGTCCAACACAAACTCTCAATCTTCAAGCTGTGCAGGAGTGAGTGAGTGAGTGTGTGTGTGTGTTGGTGTCTGCATGTGAGAGCGAGACGTTACCTGTCACAGCAACCCAGACAGCCCTTGGCCAAATGGAGAGTGCTAAAGAGGCTTTAAAACATGCAGTTCTTGCTTCTAAGCTTTGATGCACAACCTAAGGTGTCCAGCTGACACAAGCTATTTGGAGTTGGAAGCTGAAAAATTACCTCACAAAAAAAAAAAAAATCCAAGGCGGTTCTCCCTTGAAGACTTTTACTCATCTCGCTTTCGTCCAAATTGATGGAAGAGAGCTCTGAACGAACCCCCGTGTGCTCAAAATTCTTCTTTTATATTCCCACCTCCTGAAAGGCTGCTGACTTCTTTGGACGCTTTGAGTGCTTAAATTGGAGATTGAGATTTTCAGACAATCTCCTCCTCTGTGTCAGTCCTCCATCCCCTGCTGGGATTTGTCGCCATAAAAAGGACCTGAGGTGCGAGAGAAACCACAAATACTCCCCCACCCCGACCCCTTCTCCCTTGCAATCTGGGATGATGCTGGGAAAAAGTCTCTCCTACTGCCGCTGCTGGTCCTCCTGCCTTTTTATTTGTCTGTGTTTTCCCATCACTTCCTTTTCATGTCTGCCTGCCTGTCAAGTGATCAAGTGCCTTGCCTGTTAAATCCCCTGTCAATGTCTTCTCCTCCAGAGTTGCTAAACCGCACACAGCCACAGAGCAGTAACATGTGTTTTAAATGTGATCCAGACCTCTGTAACATGTGAGCGGGAAATTAGCTGCCAGCACCACCCCTGTCCCACCGACACCCCTCCCACTAGCCCGTCCATCTGACTTTGACTGACTGTAATCTGCAAGGAACATATGAGAGGGAATATAAGGGTAATATTCATTATTTTTTTTAATGCAAGTGAGAAACCCACAGCGTGGTTATCAAACTATGCAACAATGCTTAAAACAATACATGAATATTCCACATTGCACAAAAAAATGAACCTTTTTTTTGTGGTTTGGTTTTTGTAACGGACATCATGTGATGGAAAACTGGTTGCTGTGGTTTTAAGGCAGCTGGATAAATTGGGTTTCTGTCGCAAATTCTAGGGTAAATATTTGTGTGAAGCAAAAACCTCATCTCAGTATGTCAGTGTTATCTTGATCAGCAGAGGGGGAGATGCAATGGAGCTTAAACTTGACATGGGACGTGTTAACCTCAAGTGCATGTAACGAGTAAAAACAGAGGTTTGGAAAGTACTTCATGTTCAAGCGCAGACTAATCCTCAAAATAAGTACGCAAACAAGTAAAAGGAACGTGTACGTTCAGACTGAATCTCCGATCTTGGATCTCCAGGTTCGGGCTCTTTCAAAGCCATTTCTGCCAGACTTGTAATCCTCGATAGCCTGGTTGATCTCCTCCTCCGTGGTCATCACAAATGGACCTGAAGGACGAAAACGGCAAAACAGAGTTTAACGTTAGAGGTGTTGCTTATGTTGTACTGTCTGCTGTCCAGCAACTTGTAGTTAGCATAGAGGAAATGACACAAGTGACCAACCGTGTTGAAGGACAGGCTCTTTGATTGGCTCTCCGGCAATCAGCACGAAATGAGCAACCTCAGAGCCCTGAGAGGAGAGGCGAGGACGAGGCAGTGACACAGATCGTCATCAGCGTGTGACGTGAACTTTCAACTGCAGGTTTTCACTTAAATCAGACCAACGTTTTTTTGAGAATGACAGTTCATTACTCGCAAATTCATGTATATCAATCCAGGACAGGGAAAAAAAAGGCAGAGTTCAGTTGTTTTTGAACAGCCGCTGGTTTGACAGCTCATTTTCACGATGAGACCACAACTCTGGACCCGATGTCACCAGAGTGCCTCACTTCAAAAAAAAAAAAATCGACATGCACCTTTTTGTGACTCCCAAAGCTCACACTTCTCATTCCTGTTGTCTGTGCTGGCTGTTCATACTGTCCACGGGACAAATAGGGAGGTCTCTCGGGCTTTTTGCCTACCTTGCTGACGACCTGATGGTGATAAATGGCTCCAATATTGTCTTTCTCCTTATGACTGTATGTGCTTTACGCAGATATATTTGTATGACATAATATTGTATACCCCCATGTTGTATACCCAGTTAGGTATTGTGTTGCACCGAGTGATCTTCATCATGTGTAAATGCAAGATGGCGTCCTGCAGTCTCGCTTTAGTCTAATGATGAGCAGCTCTGCTCAAACGTAACTCTGGAACCCTAAACAGTGGACATCGTCTCCCTGCAGTGAGCCAGCTGCTTCTTTACTCATTTCACATTTGCTTAACTCCGGTTCGGCACCTGCCCTCTTTGGTTACATGGGACACTAACGGCTCTGATTGCGGCGGCTATATTAGGATTAAGGTTGGCAGGGTTTATTCATACAGAAAATCAAAGGTACGGAATGGAAACGGCAAAGAAAAGAAATACGGGACCAAACATTTAACATTTTTATTGCTCCCATCCTGGAGAGGTCTGATAAAAACTACTTTAAGAACCTCTGGTGTGATTGCAAAAATAAGAAATAATAACGCCTCACCTGGTTTTCGAGTTTGACGCAGTCTCCATCTCCAAACACCACAGTATGGTGGGGCTCTACCATCTGCTTCTCCTCATCTGGGCCTTGAAACCAAAACATTTCAATACTTTGTACGAAGAGAGAATGCTCGTTTAATCTGATTTTACTATGAAATGTCAGGATTTTCTTTTATCTCCTATTTGCAGCTCAAACATACAATTATAGCACAAGGCATCATTTTCATTAATGCTCATTAAGTTTTTATTTCCACGAGTATCATTTTTATCCCAAAGAGGGGTCGTCATCTTTTCTGGTGAAATGATGTGCAAAAACACGTTTCAGATTATTTAATCTACAACAAAGAGCCCTTGTAAAACTCGAGCATTTTAGAAACAAATAGGAATGCTTGACCTCCTGAGAGTATGAACTTTAAATTGTAATTATAATTAGACCAATAGAGAGGGAGCGGACAGGAAACGCATTCAGATGACCCTCGAGATCGCCTGAGCTGAAATTTGTATCATTACAACCGATTACATGTCCAGATCTTAAAACACCACAGAAAATCCACTGCACGCCTGCCATATTTTGACCTGGTTTAGTAGTTTATGTGCATGCTTGGTTTATTTCCACGCCGCACCAAGAGCCAGACACTTCCACTTTTAGTGGACACGTTCGTCAAAGCCAGCTGGTTCTGATTTTTCGCCAGACAACATTTAGAGTCTGAGACATGAGATTCAATTAAGTTCTTTAATCTTAGCGGCCATTTTCATTCTCTCATGCCATCGAAACATCTGATGGCAATTACGACCAGACAGCAGTGTAATGATGGAGAGTAATCAAATTATAATGGCATTTCATCGAAGAATATTAAAAGTGGCTTTTGAACTAAAAACAACAATATTTCAACGAAGCAACAAAAGCCTCTGAGTTTGAGCCGGCTGTTTCTTCTCATGCGAGGGCAATTCCCTGATCCCGCAATGCCATCCAATAAGAAGGAGGTGCTGTTTTTCACAGCATAAAACCAAATAGCAACACTAACACGATACTTTATTGGACTTTGTGGGTGAGACGACTGATTAGAAGCCAATATGTGGTCAGACAGTGGATACTATACCATCAA
This sequence comes from Dactylopterus volitans, assembly GCA_901007715.1. Classification (NCBI taxonomy): domain Eukaryota; kingdom Metazoa; phylum Chordata; class Actinopteri; order Syngnathiformes; family Dactylopteridae; genus Dactylopterus; species Dactylopterus volitans. The sequence goes on along the minus strand of CAAKHG010011690.1, from coordinate 12,653 downwards.
TATTACTTCCATTTTTTAGCAAGAGAAGGGAATTTGGGTGAATGTCAAAGTGGGAAAGTGGAAAAAATCCCAGTGAATCACATTTTGGCCGAGTTTAGAAGGGAAGTTCTGATTAGACTGACATAACACATTTTTAACACCGATATGGCAGCAGCAGAAGGGCAGGTGGGAGGGTGGAGGAATAATAATTACATAAGTCAAACCAAAGAATTTTGATGCACGTTGGCTATTGGAAGGTTGTTATTTTATGTTTCCGGACAAAAAAAGAGAAGTCTGACACACTATCCTTTTAAACTTTCCATTGTTATTAAATATTGCATGAGGTGAAACTAATCCTTCATATCAAAGTGAAAACAACACCAAAACTCACCAGTGTGAATGGATCCCGACAGTGTGTAGATGAATGCCGTCCATCCTGCACAAAAAATTTAAAGCAAATGTAAAACCAAAAACTCTGGTGAGATATTAATCTGCTCGAGGACAGGTGAATGCAGAAGGAATGTCTACACATTTGCCCGCGTCTCACCGTGTGACGCATTCTCTTGCTTGCTCTGTTGATTCATGTTTCCTCCGGCAGCTTTACAAGCTACACGAGCCCTGAGGTGGTTCTGCTATGTCTGTGAATGTCCACCGATAACATTTTCTACACATATCTCATCCTCCTCCACAATAAAAACTGCAGCTTTTAATCCAGAACCTAATGTGAAACTTGTGCACACTGACCTACATTCTTCTTAATGAAAACACAAGCCGTTTTGGAAAATGTCACAATGCTGTTCCATTGTGACCGTGCATTTAGAATATTATGATAGATCATTGCAGTAAATATGTATGTTATAAATCATTGTATGTTGATAAATCCTTGGCAAACAGTTGTATATTTACAGTCCTTGCAGAAAAGGAGTAACATTACGATTCATGTTGATTTTATATGTTTTCATTTATCTTTTTTTTTCTTTTTTCTTTTTTTTTGCTGTGAACAGCTGCTGTTAATGGACGCGGTGTGAGTGGGCAGCTCGGCTGGCAGGGTGGCCGTCTAGTAATCAGAGGGCTGCCGGCTCCATTCACAGCTCTGGCAGAGGTGTCAATGAGGTGCCTTTGAGCGAGATACTGAATCCATAATTGCTCCTGATGAGCAGGTTTCAAAGCATTTTTTTGGGGTGAAAAATCAATGGAACCAAATGGCGAAATGAACAACAACAACAGCAACAGTAAATGGCAGCCCGTATCACCAAACAAACAGCCAAACAGGTGCAAGCTGATGCTTTGGGTTGAACTCAGCGGCCACATTACGGCCCTCCCCTTTAACCCCGGCCTGGTTCGAGGTATTCAGGAGCACACCACCTAATGAGATGAAGGGTACATGCGAATGGCCGACCATCTGTGAAGTTAAGGCTGAGCTCACGCTACGGGATTCTTCCGCTAGTTTATCCCTGATTCACCTTCTTGACAACCTGAGGAAACCTCTTGTTTGAGGCCTGGGTTGGCACCGATGGGCCAGGGTTTTCCGGCTGACTATGACAGAGCGTTCACAATAATCAATGAGAGAAATGTCTAGGAGGTGGCGGAGCTGAATGCTGATGGACAGGGTTGTTGACATGTGGCGAGAACAAGGCTGCCTGTGACTGAGGAGCGATTACCTCTGCTCTGAATGTACCAGGTGAGAGTGTGTGTGTGAGAGAGAGAGACGGAGAGAAAGAGATTATGTGAGGAGGTGTGTTGCTCTCTGACTGCCATCCTCTGCCACAATAATCTTAATGGTGCCCTTCACTGCGTGATGCACCGTTATTTTAAATCTTGTGGCGCCTGCATGTTTGTGACCGAGCGAGAAGCAGTTGCGAAGATTGCGCTTCGCCGTGTGTGGCAACCTGACTTCAAAAATCGTGGAAGGATTTTAAATCTCTGGAAGTGCCTAATTTGTTCTAAAACCTTATGATGACTGAAGGCGTAAAAAGATGGTGCAGGATGTTGATGTATAGGCTATAGACAAATTAGCTTTTGGCATAATTTCAACACATTCGAGACAGATGGACATATGGATAGATATCCACCATAACCTGCTTGCCATAACAGACCAGGCTGCAGCAGAGAAACTAAAATGTATTGAACGAAGTTGGTATGTTTTCTATGAATTAAGATTCCTTTTTTTTTTTTTTTTTTACAATAAGGAATAAAAGTTTCATCATCTTTGTCAAAGAAACAGGTTAAACTGCTTCTAACTTGAGCGTAATGCTCCCAAGTAAGAACAGACGGCTCCATTTCCTGTTGCTAAAAGGAACGATAATCAAAACAGTTTGGGGTAAACAAGGCCATGAGAAGCAATCATCTTTGCAGATCGCTCTGAGTAAGTCTTCATAAGCCATTTACAGACATTTAGTTTGGTATTTAGAAATGTTCATTTACCTGAGGGGACTGGCTGCACATGCACGGCCCCCCTGTGCAGCCTGAAGTCCAGGTACAAGGTTGGAGTTCTCGTGAGGACTGTAGACTATTAACAAACAAAAAAAAAAGAGAAAAAGAAAAAAAAAATTAATGAGTGCTGCATTTATGCAGTAAATTGCATTTTTACAGATTAATAATTTCAGCAAAGCAGTGCTTTCGATCAGTCAGCCCAATTCATCTCAGGAATTTTCAGAGATTTACAATCTAGCAGTTCTGTGGCTGCCATGTCACAGCTTTGTTTTTTTGGGGTTTTGTTTTTTTTTTATTTTTATTTTTTACAACGTGTCAGACATTTAACCTGGTAGGCTTGTGGTGTTTTACAACGTCACGTCCACAAGCTCAGTCTACATCTGCTATTGATGCAATTGACCTTAAAGAAACTCGGAGCACTGAGGTTTTGAGAGAAGTAAAACAAAGAGAAAATCAGCAGACTGAAGGAAATGAGTTGCGAGTTCATTGTTCATTTTGTGATGACTGTTGGCAAAAAAAAAAAAAAAAAAAATTCCAGGACACACAAATATGACACGTTACTCGCTGTTCTTTCTTATTAAGCTTATACACAGCAACCAAACTAAAAAAGCGATCGCATTACTCTGATGTGTTGCCAGGTAATACATTTCTGCCCAAAGCTGTCTATTTGCAGAATTTTCAGGAAAATATCTTTCAAATTATGCTGATCGACCTAAATGGTTAACTCTGGCGATCAGTGACTGGGAGCTGCCAAAAACTGAAATCTTAATATCAGAATTTAGAATGATGCAGTCTTTGCATTTTAACCTCAACTCTGCGCTACGTTTATGTTACAGGCATATTTCAAGTTGTTGTACTAACGGCACCTCACTCACTATAAATTGTAGAGAACACTTGGAGAATTATGGAATAAATCTCAAAATCCCAGAACTTTTGGTTTAAACTTAAACCAATGTGCCTTTTTTTGTGCCTTTCGAAACCCAAAATGACGAGCCACCTCCTTCTTTGTTAAAACTGATGGTTTTATGGACTCTTGTGTCTGCGGCTCCATAGCAACCCTTTTCACTCCACACACACACACACGCACGCACCCACCCACCCCTTGCAGGCCTGGACAATCTGCTCCTCATTTGCTGCTTCCGCTGCTCCTAACACTCACACTGTGGTTGACGCGAACATTTACAGTAGACTCACACACAACATGCACGCTTGTGTCATCGAACGCCTTTTTTCCCCCCCCGCTGGCGTCGAGCATCCAGCAAATGACTGATCGCCGCGAGATCAGCAGCCACAGCAGCCACGACTTGACTTGTTCTTAATGCGATGACATCACAACCATGCAGGGGAATTGTGGGGCTCACACACAGACACACACACACCTGCGCTCCTAAAGCTTCTCCAGATATCACAGCCACCGTGACTCCTCCCTGGCTGGGTTTGGGGATCTCTGAGCCTCGAAGCTCCTGGTACGCTGGCTTCACCATCTTGTCTCGTCTCGGGAGGTTGACCCACAGCTGCAGACCCGCCACTGGCTCCTCGGACACGGGCATCTCGGCGTGCACCACCCCTTGCCCCGCCGTCATCCACTGGACACATTTCACAAATTTTACAAATGCTGAACGACTCTTGGGTCATCTTATTAGTACTTCAGTCCACCTGTTGTTGCTACAGCGATGCATAAAAGGTCATTTAATATACCTAAATACATATTAACTTTTGATGAAAACAGAATAACCCGTTGACTTTGAGGCCAGATCCCAAACTGGATGGAATGAAGTTTGGTCCGGCTGGAAATTTCCATTTATCAAATTTATCAAAGAACCTCTCTGGCTCTGCTGAGAGGCAGCCAGCCTATGATAATTCATCTGTTCAGCATGCTATTTGGTAACTTTCATAGCTGCGTGCCACATCTTGACACTCTGGAACTGGAAGGGAAAACAAAGGTCAATTTAAAGTGCTGAAAAGGGCCATGATTAATATTTGCAGTGTTTTGATATAGTATCTTTTTGAGGCTCTAATTTAATTTATCAACTCGGTGTTTATCGAACCACACACAGGATTGCATTCATTCCATTGTGGCATACCATAAAATATTTGTGATTGTTTGTTAGTTTTTATAAATGGAAACCAAAAAGAACTTAATTTAATCAATGAGAACATTAAACTGTTGTCTTCACCACTTTCTTAAATGAAAGCTTGAATCTGAAACCGTGGTATGACTTCCCTTTAAGGACAATTGGACATCTGTTTGAGCGTCAACAGCTCGCATGAGACCTGCAGGCCCGGATGATGCACATGGTGGGCTGCAGCAAAGTCTGCTGAACCGACTGCACTGCTGTTGCACACTGGAGCTGAGTCAGCAGCGTGTGTGCGCGTGTGTGAGAGAGAGCGAGAGAAAATGTAACTTTCCTACTTTAAAACACAGGAAACAACCCACAGGACATCCAATTAGCGTGAGTGCGCGGCATTGTAATGAATAATATGCAATGAGTTTGTCGGGATTTGTAAGCCAATAAGCTTGTCAGTTCCTTCATGTTTAATAGCAAGTGGAGTGAATGCCTCTGAGTAACGGTAATGATTTACATTTTTTATTGCAGAACTGGTGATTGTCATGTTAGACAGCGTACTTAATAACTCAATGAGCAGACTTTAAAACCACCTAATTTCTAAACTATGCTAATGGTGAAGCTAATAGGAATATTTCAACATTTTGCTTCTCGACTTATTTGCTGTAATCGTACAATTAATTTGATGTCTACACATTATGATGAAGCCATATGATGAATTAGCCAGAAGCCAATTAAACCTGGTTGGCATCAAGATGGAAAGAACGACATGAGCCTACTTTCCATCACCTCAGTTGTCATCAGGGCAAGGTTACCGGACGATCATGAAATAGCAGGGCAACAAAGCCAGGCTAGGCACGTCCACTTATATCTTAATGCTAAGCTAGGCTAACATGAAACTCCTAACGGAACAGTGACCAGTATTCCTTGTAATATATTCATCTCAAAACAACATCAATATAGAATTTTGCAGTACTTGCAGATCTCCAGGTTGCAGTCGCCCTGAATGGCCACAGAAGTCTTCGTGGGCCATGACCCCCTCTAACACGTACGTCACCTGTTTTGACGGACATCATGCACACACGTCACAGATATGCAGCAAACATGCACATCACGACATCATAACGGTTTGGCATTGCATCATCGCTCCAATATCGTGATCATTTTAACTGTTATCAAATCAAGTGAAACACCATGTTCAAGGGTTCATTCGCTCAGGCCATGAGCTTCTAGCCGATGGGCTGCTTCCACCCTGCAAGCATGTGTGTGCTGGACAAGTGCTGGGCGCGGGGTCACCGATTCGCCGGTGAACATCTGGTGCAAGGGAGGAAGGCTCGCCTCCATGCTGCGAGCTGCCTGTGATCTGTCTCCACAGCTGTGTAATTTCAAAAGTCACATGAGTGTGAGCAAACACACCTGCTGAAAGGCATGCTGGGAGTATAGCCTACTCTTGTCCGTCCACACCGGGAGATTTAAGTTGCATCTGCCAAATCAAATACAGTGTGCGTCTTTGAACGTCTGGCAATCTGAGGTCAGTTTTGGGTTTTTTTTTTTGTTGGTTTTTTTTTCTGGAAGTTTGCGTTTAAGGATGCATGCAAACCTCCCACAACATCTCCGTTTGTGCTGAATTTAACACACCACACTCGGCAAAGCCGTCGTTGAGTGGTTTAGGGTATAAGGCCTGAAATATAAAGTTATTCTAACACACGTTTCCACAGTGCAGAGTAGGCTGGTCGTTTTGTGTGGGTTCATTTGCTCATTTCACATTTCACCAAGTCTTTTAATCTAATAGAAATATTAATGTAGCTTTAAATTAAATGATGAAAGAAAAAAATTATAATCTGCTGAACTAAATCTTGACTGTGTGTGGAATTAGCGCCATAGCTGCATCTAATCCGGCTGTTATTTTATAAAAACAGTGATAAGAGATCCCCAACACAGCAATGCCTGACATTTGGTCTTAATAGTGTAATTTGTCAGAAAAACAGCCCAAAAGTCTAAATGTGCTGAAATTACACATTACATAAAATGCATCTAACCACATTTAGAAGCTGTGATCAGCAGCTCTTGGATATTTTCACAAAATGAAAACTTTGCTATGAAAGAACTCTAACTGTCATCGCAGCTCGAGTAAAGAATAAAATCAAGGGCAAATACTATGATGAACAAACAATCAAGTTTCTGAACTTAAATAAGTAGGTAGTTTTCCAATATGTAATTTATCACTCAAGCTACATCGACTTAATCAAAATAAGGCAGAAAAATGGCTGGCAACAAAGGGGGATTCGACAGTTCTGAATGTGGAAAAAAACACCAGACCGTCATGAAATTTAAGCCAATAACAAAAACACATTTCTATTTTTGGTCTCATGCGTATCAGTTTTTAAATAACACTGGCACAGCCAACATGTAAAAAGCAAAAACAAGGGCGGTTGCACAGAAACATATCAGCAGATCGGGCCTTTCCCGTCTTTCACAATACAGGGATGTTTTATCTGTTTGGGTTGTCATTTAAAATTTTAATCAAAAGCTGTGTGGTCTAAATTGTAGCCGTTTAGCAGCATCAGTGGATATCTTATTATTTCTTTTGTGGATTTTCAAGTAAAAACCTCAATCATTTGAGGGCGGGGGTGTGTGTGTGTGCGTGCGTGTGTGTGTGTGTGTGTGAGACTGAGACGCTCTCGCTGGGCTTCATCCTGCTGTTGCCATCTAGTGATCACAGCAGGAATGGCCTCCCTCTCGCTCA
>CAAKHG010011689.1:6354-18536 GCA_901007715.1 Dactylopterus volitans | reverse complement strand
CACACACTCGACACGCGTCTCTCAGATATGGAGGGGAAATTCCATCTTTTTCCACTTTGTGCAACAGTCAGAGAACACGCTCACGCAAGCACACGCACGCACACGCGCACAAACACGCACACACACACACACACACACACACACACACGCCCACACACACACGCACACGCAGACGTTACTGGTTTGTGATCTATCTCAATGCCACGCCTCAACAGATTCAATCAGAGGAGCCTTTGTTTTTTTCCTATCTGTTGTTTTATTTTCCTTCTCTCTTTCTTTCTCACTTTCTCTCTCTCTCAGACACACACACACACACACACACACACACACACACACACACACTCTCTCTCTCTCTCTTTTGGGCTTTTTATTCATAGCTCATCATATCTTTGCGTGTGGCTGTCACACGACACCGCTCACCCTCTGACCTCCATCTTTGCCTGACTCCTCCCACCACCACTGGCCCCGCCCACATGCTGTTCAGTCATGTAAACAACGGCACCACGAGGAGAGGAAGGTGATGAGGAGGAGGAGCAGCACGCCGGCGGCGAGGATGGTGATGGGGATGGTGATGAGGATGGTGATGATGGTGAATGTGATGACGCACAGTCACGGCGCGCGCACGCGCCCACACACACACACACACACACACACACACACACACACACACACTAATGTGTCACCGTGAGCTGCTGCTGGCGGGATGAATGAGGTCAGAGTCTCTCTTATCTGGGGCAGAACTTCAGCCACCACATGGAGTCCAGATGGCAGGGAAGCCTCAGCTCAGCAGGAACACACACACGCACACACACAAGCATCACGCACACACACACGAGCAACACGCACGCACACACACGAGCAGCACGCACACACACGCGCGCACACACGCTTGGACCGTCCGCAGTGGCTCCGGTGGTCGCCACCATCACCCGACTGATGACACGATGACCCGCATCGACCACCAGCGACGCTCGGCGCGGACGCGCGCGCGCGCGCACGCGATGGCGCACATACAGTAGGTGCGGGACAGCGAGGACCCGCGAACGTGACGCGCACAAGTCCTGAGCGGAACACTGCTCCACACACACACACGCGCGCGCGCGCACACACACACAGAGCAGAAACTTGGGCTTTTACATAATGCTGAGTGGGCCCCGGAGCGGGACCTGGTCTGTGGTGAAAGTTGCCTCGCTGTCGGTGCTGCAGGGTGACAACAGACGCGCGCATCCAGCCTGGAAAAACGCTTCGCGCGGCGACGGGAAAGTAGCGCAGGACAACAAATGCGCCAAAGTGGAAACGGGCGCAATTTTACCTTTGAAGGGGAGAAAAAAGCGGATCTCCTCGAACCCCGGGAAGCGTCGCAGGTCCTCGCGGCGGTGCCAGTCCTCAGACCCCCTCAGACCCCCTCCGGCATTCCGTCCACGCAGTTTAGCTCCTCGCAGCCGCGGCAGGCGTCCGGAGTCCTGCAGAGACACAATGTTTTGACGCGCAATGATGCCCAGCAGAGTTTAGGGGGGAGGCGGGAGGGGGGCAGGCGGAGCGAGAGGACTCCCTGCGCGCTACTTCCGGGTTCGCAGAGGAGCCGTGACGGTTCGGGCGGGTTCGTTTCAGATGGAACCGACAACTCGCGCCCGTCTCCCTGCTTCTGCCTCCATCCGCGCGCGTCTCGGCGACCATGGACGTGTGCGCGCGTGTGCACGCGTGCGCGCGCGCGGCCTCTCACTGTAACTGCGCTCCGCAGCGGGCCGGAGGCTCTGCTACACGCATGCGCCGTGCAGGTCTGGTCTACGGCTCTGAGAAGTGCTGCTGCGCGTCGCCGCGCTGGAACGGAGCTGCTGCCGCTTTAATTCCACAGATGTTGTCCTTCACGAAGCCTCCCAGGCAGCTCATATCACTACTGCCATTATTATTATCATCATTTTCATCGTGTTGCCACCCTCCCACACAGCGACGGTGGGGTCGCCCCCGCAAGCTTCGCTTCGCTAGCGGCGAGCTAACCGCTAACGTTGCGTTTGAGCCCCCTCGAGTCAAACGTTCCTCCGAGGACGTGAATCATCTTCACAAATAACCATTAAAAATAAGTGTCGGGTCTTTGGGAACGATGAACATCGCGGCTACGTCGATGAGCGACAGGCGCGTCAGCCAATGGGGCGTGTGATTACACATAGCAACATCGCGTTCATTGGTCGAGAGGAGCGTCCAGTAGCCAATGGCGCGGCTGTATCCGGAGTTTAGTGAATTATCCAGAAAGCGCTGCTGAGGCGTCGATTTATGAACGAACACGTTCATACGCGACGGGAAAAAGACGGGAAAAGACGGACTTCGTTTGTTCGAAACGTGAGAAATGAGACCGGTCTCGCGACCTAGAATTTTGATGTCTTAAAACGCGTTGGGCATCATTTTTATGCCGATACTCAGAAACTTTGCCACCTTAGTCGACAGCGCCGCCTGCTGCCTCTGCTTGGAGAAGTTAACCGCTCAGTGATTCTCCACAGAAAACAGAAAATTACGCGATTGTACCGTTTATTGATGAATATAAAAACGCTCCTTTCCGATCATCTTAAGATTTTAACGTCATTGGGCCGCCGGTGGTCTGAGTGGCGACCCATGAGTGGGCGTGCAGGTCACGGGTACACTCGGGTTATGTAATCAAATCGATTTTATTTATGTAGCGCCAAATCACAACACGTTACATCATGACACCTGTAGAGCAGGTCGGGACCGACTCTTTAATGCAATCAAACTTTGTCGAGTATTACAATTTCAGTATGAATCATAAGCCTGTCTCTCAAAGAATGAATGTCAAATATCAGATATGAAATATTCAGGTTGCCCAGCGACGGCAGGAAGGGCAGCCGGTCGCACCACAATACTGTCGAGAATGTGCAACAGCAGCTGTGAAAGATGCTGCACATTCATGCACGGTTACATTCAATAATGAGCAGCCACGCGGTCACTAGTCCGGATTACATGACATCAGCGTACCATAATCCCGGCAATCTACACACAATCATCCCATTTGGTTGGCAATCAAACCGTCAATTGACATGGATCAACACCTCAGCAATACATTTAAAATTTAAAATATTCACATTTCTCAGACACTCCTGATCATACCGTGATCGGATCGTTAAACAGCAGCAGCCTCGCCTGTTTTGTGCAAATGGATCTCAAAAGGTGAAACCCGGAGGCTCCTCACTCATTCCATCTGATTCAGAGGAAAATGCAGATAAAGCACGGACACAGAAATTACACAACTCATTATCTTCAAGCACAACATATACAAGTCTTTTTTGTTTTGTTTTTTTGAAATCAAACGATCAACAGTTCGATCTTCCTGCGCATAAACGGACCGTCTGCCAACCGCACTCAGCGGAACCGGGCCTCGACTCCTGATCATCGATGCAGCTTCTACGTGTGTCGCATCTATATATATAAAAACCAAACATCTCACGGCACAGTTCATTCACGTATAAGAAACGGTACGACATGAAACGTGATAGATCTACTAAAATCACACGACTGTCAGCTGCGTCTGCTGATGTTCATGTCATGAGAACACTCGGGCGGCTCGGCAGCGGCGCTGCAAACCGCCACGGATGTGCCCAAAGACTAAAACGGCCTCAGCGGCGTCCTCACGGCAGCAACCTCCCCACAAGCACTCGGCTCAAAAACCATGAACCAGCCATGAGACTCGCAGCTGGGCAGGAAAACAACACCTATATTGCTGTTCATCAATATCTATATGAAAAATGCTGATAGATCAGAGCTCCGGGTCGTACAGCAGCCATCAGAAGCTTCTTCTGCTCGTTCTCGAATCTGAAGTGAGCAGAAGGTGAAGCTGGTCTCTCCAGCCGGGTGCACAGCGACGTCCTGCTGGAATGCATGCGGGGAGACTGGGCGAAGGGGGTGTGGCCTGGCGGGTGGCTCAAGTAAAAGGATAATGGCTGCCGAGGCAGGGTGAGGTAGACTTTGGCAGGTCACTGCGGCTTAGAAATGCCATTCCGGTCCATGAATTCCTTCAGCCTGGTGGGAAAATCCGTCATAACTCCCGTGGCCCCCAAGTCAAACGCCCTCTGGAAGTCGTCCTCGTCGTTCAGCACCCAGACGTACACCTGAAAGCAGACGGCAGGTTCACGCGCTTAACACTCGCCGGCCCCTCAAAGCTCCGGAAGGCCTCGGCGCTCCGGCAGAAGCCTCTGCAGACTATTTATGAACATGCAGGAATCTCAGACATTCTGGAGGGCGCCATTACTCATCTGCAACTGGGTCAAACATACAGGCTTATTGTTGTAACTACGCACCATGGAAAGTTGTGTCTCACACACATACACGCACGCACACACACACACACACGGCAGCTGTACCTGCACTCCTCTGGCAGTCAGATGCTTGAACAGAGATTTCCTCATCAACAAGCTGCAGGAGAAAAAGGGAGAAACTTCAACCAGAGCAGGTGGAGGACGGCGGAGAAGTTCAGCTGGATGAGGATGAAGGTGCGTTAGACACATGCAGCTCCTATTTTACGCTGAGGCTGCTCACAAAAGAAATAAGACTGAAATATATCAAGTGGTCAACAGAGTGAACGAGAAACAAACCTGCACCGACCGGGGAGGCTGCATAATGTGTTTGGAAAGACTTGGAGGGAATTATATTAAATATATTAGGAATATATATTAACAACGATGTGGATCTCCTACAGGCGACGCAGCAGCTCGTTAGCATTTTTATGATTGTCACAAATGCGTCACGATGAATTTTCTGTGACTGTTCTGAGGTGAACAGGCCGGCGTGACATTTCTGTCCCCGCCACGTGTTCCTGACTCTACACAGAATGTTTCCATAAAGGTTAAATGTTCTGCAGCTGCTGTTGAAGCACCAGAACTGTTAGATGGTTGAAACTGACCTTCAGTGACTAAAAACAAGCTTTTAGAAATGAGTCACACCGGGCTCTTCTGGGCTAAGTGACACCAGGGAGCAGGACGCTGGTGTGATGATCAGCGAGCGTAAAAATGAACAGCCGCTTAAACGAGTGCACCAGTGTGTCATGGAAGCAAACATGAAGACAAACGAGGGACTCACGCGTCTGCCAGCCAGGTGATGAAGCGCTGACCCCTCATTAGTCTGTCAGGATCCTTCAGCCTGCAAAAGCACAACCAAGACAACTGTAACCGATGGAGATGCCAGAGGGGCATACATGAAGATGTTCTTACTCATCTACCCATCAGAAACGCATCACTGCATTATGGTTGGTGGACGTGTACAGAGACCTGACGCCCAGTACAAAGAAATACCGACAGCTCAAACACAGGCCAGCGCAGCAGAGAAGAACGTGTGTTCTTCAAAAACCGTTAGCTTCAGCAAGGGTGCGTGGAGAAGGCGGGGCTTAATCAGAAGAAACTGTTGTGCACATAAAGCACAGCAGTCAGAGGATTCACGCAGCGAGGGCCAACTTTTACTGTCAATCCGGCCTTCTTACAACTTATCAAAACATTTCAATATGGCGGGTAATTTCTGTCTCAGCTGAGCTAATCCTGAAACCCAGCTGTGCAAAGGTCACCGCCCCTAAACGCTGTGATGCAATCAAAGGTGCTCAGCATGACCGGAGGTCTGTGGGCGGTGGCGGCGGCGGCGGCGTTATCTCGGCACCCAACAGAGAACAGCACACCCAGTGGACATGAAGGGGAGGTGCATGAGCGACATAATCGTCTCATCTCAGACGTTCAGAGCAGGAGACCACGAAGGTTCCTCCACACGTACAAGAGCAAAAAAGCTCCGCCAGAAGCATGATGGGAAATCAGCTACAAATCTCTGCAAAATCCAGTCAGACATGAACCAATCAGCCATAACATTATGACCACTGCATGTTTACCATATACTCAGAGATGTCCCGAATATTTTGGTCATCCTGATGCATGAGTGGGGTGACCAAAATATTAGGGACCCCTCCCAGTGTAACCCAGTACAGTCCAACAACAGCGTCACAAACTACAGTCCCAATAACAATCATTCAAACATGTCAACCCCTCTCTCACACACATTCAATCACAATCCAACATAAAACTCCTCCTGAAGGGAGAACTGATTGCAGGGCTGTTGTATTATACTCTATGGTGGACACGCGGTGGTCGTAATGTTATGGCTGATGGTTGTATTATACTCTATGGTGGACACGCGGTGGTCGTAATCTTATGGCTGATGGTTGTATTATACTCTATGGTGGACACGCAGTGGTCGTAATCTTATGGCTGATGTGTTGTATTATACTCTATGGTGGACACGCGCTGGTCGTAATCTTATGGCTGGTGGCTGTATATACCTTTAGATGTGTCACCCTTTAATCTCTTCGGTCTCCTCGGGTCCAGAAGGCTAAACTGCCCTCACACAGGTGTGATAACGAAAAGCACTTTATCTTGAATGAAAGCTCAGCAGCATAATCTGCTTTAGGACCTTGATCTTATGGTCCACTGACACAATCACAGTGAAGGTTTCCTCTAACAACTTCATCAGCAAAAGCATCTTTCCTGTGCCAGGAGGGCAGGAAGGGCAGGAAGGGCAGGAAGGGCAGAGCGGCGACAGCCAAACGCCGCTTAGCGTTACGATCTGTGCGGAGACCAGACAACACTTCTGCAGATTTAACTTACTTCAGGTAAGTTAGTTTAAGCGGAACTCTGGTAGTTTTGACCCTCGGCTCTATTTTCCCATTTTTTCATGTTTTTGTGCAAAGATGATTGATAGTGACTAAGGTTTTTGAAGTCATTTCAGTGTGGAGTGACACCAGTAAAAGTGGGCACCAGCAAAGCCGCCACAGTGCGATCCAACTGTGCACTGGAAGGAAATGGTGACTAAAAGCGTTCAAAGAGTGTTTTATCCACTGCAGCCTCAGGATGTTACTGAACAGGACTGGAGGATCCCTGCAGAGGCAGACGTGTCTCACGGGGCAGGAATTGTGTGTCTCATGGGAGATGAAGTGACACATTACGACGTTGGAGTTGACCTCCAGCAGATTTCAGTCCTTTACAAACTCATCTTGTGCCACAATTTTATTTTCTTAGAATGTTCCTTCTTGGCCTCGACATGGCTCGGATGATATCCCACACCTGCAGCACATCCTCGATTAGTCCCCATGGATCCCTGAATCTGATCATCTCACACACCCCCTTGTAAGCCAGCTAGCTAGCTTGCGTCATTTTGGTGTAGATAGTTAAATACTTGCTTGGTTTTTGAAAGATTCAATCATTTTAACCTCAAAACTTGGAAAAATAAGACAATTCTCCTTCAAGTACTGAATTTCAGGAATAAACTTTTCTCTGTTCAACATTTGTCTCTCGTGTCTGAAGCGACGAGCAGCAGTGATGGGCGGTGATGGTCAGTGATGGTCAGTGATGGGCAGTGATGGTCAGTGATGGTCAGTGATGGGCAGTGATGGTCAGTGATGGTCAGTGATGGTCAGTGATGGGCGGTGATGGTCAGTGATGGGCGGTGATGGTCAGTGATGGTCAGTGATGGGCGGTGATGGTCGGTGATGGTCAGTGATGGTCAGTGATGGTCAGTGATGGTCAGTGATGGGCGGTGGTGGTCAGTGATGGGCGGTGATGGTCAGTGATGGTCAGTGATGGTCAGTGATGGGCAGTGATGGTCAGTGATGGTCAGTGATGGTCAGTGATGGTCAGTGATGGGCGGTGGTGGCCGATGACGAAGGGTTAAACCGCTGACTGTTTTTCAGTAAATGAAAAAACTAAACATTCAAACTCAATTCTGAAATCTGTTTTACTATAAAATCTTGAGGAATCTGGGCAGCGGGTTCGTTTTGTCCACTGGACTTTTTTCAGTGGGACTCAAATCTGTAAAAGTGTAAAATGATGCGGAATCAAGTCTTTTCTTTTCCTGAGACAAAGGGGCCCATTAATTAAAAACAAAACAAAACAGTAGCTTTGTTCCTGAGCGGTTGTGGAGGCTGGCTCACATTTATGGGTTCATCCTGAATCCCAGACTGGCTAAAACCTGCCGGGCGCTGTCAGGTGGAGACGCGGCGGAGGCAGGAACCTCCAGCCATGATGCTGCTCCACGTCGTGTATATGTAGACGACTGCGCTGACCCGGAGCTGAGCGACAACACACCGTTGGGAGAGCGCTACTTTTATGCAGAAGCTCTATAAATGTCACCTTCTGAGCTCATTCTTCTCATGTGTGGATACCTACTTGGTCATAATAGAGGGCATTGGGATCTCCAAGAACTGCTCCTTAAGGGGGACAAAGGGGAGAAGGCCGGTGTAGAAGAGGCCTAAGAGCTGCAACACTCTGGGAAAGCTGAACAACACTGGAATACGAGGGTTCTACAAAACACACACACACACAAGCAGGATTGGAGGTCACTTAGCAAGAGCTTGACTTAAGACGAATGAAGCAGCAAATGTAAACTTCTCTCTCATATTTAAAGAACTCTAAAGCACCTTGTTCCTAAAGACAGCCTCACGACTGCTGGCAGGCTGTTCTTTGTCGGCACGTTCTAGAACTACCGTTAATTATGAGTTGCAGTCCAATAAAACAAAGGCAGTGTAACACAGCAGCCCTGCCACAAATCCTGCCCTCGCGAGGATCGCCGGGTCCAGGTTTAACTGGATCCGTTTCAGAGAGCCGTTGATTTTGACAATCACTCTGGGGGCTGTTTTGCGGGGCTGTGGAACTGTCTATGCTGAGAGAGCCCCCACACTCTGACAGAATATCAGAAGATGTTAAGGGCTCTTAATATAACCCAGTAGAGCTCAACTGCTGGAAGATGAGCGTTAAAGTAAACCAACCCCCCGATTCCCTCATTGTAAATGTCCCGGAGGGCGTCGGCATTGTGCTGCATTAGGTGCATCTTCATCCTGGTCTGACCTCCGTTCAGATGACGACGTACCTCTTTGTAACACTTGTTGACAATCTTGTTGCTGGCGTTTCCCCACACAGTCAGATGCTCTCGGTCGTACTTCACCACCAGCTCAGAGACCTGCAGACATCAAGCAGTCATTAAAAAATGCAGAAAATAGATGCAATTACACGAGGAAAATGAGACGGTCATCATATCTTATAATTTCATATCGCACTCAATAATTTATTTCCGGTTTAAAAAAAAGGGGGGGGCTTTGAAAGAGGATAGAAATGTGTTTTTCATTTCAGTTAAAATTTTAAGCAACCGGGGCTTCAACCTGTGTGTGTGTGTGTGTGTGTGTGTGTGTGTGTGTGTGTGTGTGTGTGTGTGTGTGTGTGTGTGTCAGTCATGATAAAGTAATACAACTAGGGATGAAGGAGTAACATATTGCTTCAATCTGAATTGTGACTGTTTTTGTTCTTGACATTACAATCTATTGAGGTTTTTTTGCAAACTAAACCAGGGAAAACAAGCTGAGGCTGCATCATGAAGCACATTGACACCGACGATGGCCAGCCCACATCAGTCGGCTTTTATCAGGCAGTTCTCAGGTTACAAGCAGAGACACGCAGAACGCTGCGTCCTGGCACCCGCTGGGTAAGAGCAGCTTTGCCCCCCCGATTCTCGGTATCAGGAAACAGAGCTGGGCGCACTGAGCGCGCGCAGACCTTCACCGGGACTGAACAATCCTAACGACACCGAAGCTGCATATTTCCTAAGCTGGAGTAAAACACCAGGAAGGGTGTCCCACCTAACAATGTTCAAGAACCCTTCAGAGAAAATTATAACCAGCACGTCCAAAAACACCCATCAAAGTCTGCTCAGGACTCTCGGAGCTATTTTTTGACAGACAAGCCGGCCGAGCCTCCACGGCGAAGGTCACGGAGAATGGAATGAACCCACAGCGGCGCGGCTGCTTTGCTGGATTTAAAGTGGCAGAGAGAAAACACACCTTCCTGATGAGCGTGTCGTCGTTGACCTTGATGTCAATGTTGACGGGGGTGTTGGGAAACGCATCAAAGACGTCCCGCAGCAGCGGGATGCGCTTGTCCTCGCCGCCCTCGCAGAAACACTCTGCACAAACACAGCCAGCCGCAGATTAGACTCAACCAGGCGGCTGGTTCCCGTCAGAATCAGAACACAGACGTGCGGTCTGACGCCGGGCACCTGCCACCCAAACGCTTGTCATTTCATACTCCGTGTGTGCAAAAACATTTATTACTGCTATCACGCGCATGCCTGAGCACGCTGAGGCGCCAGCAGCGCCACTGGTGTTGCAGAGCCGGCCTGTCACAGACATCAGATACTCACCCCTCTGAAAAGTGACACCCAGCCTGCAGAGGTACGGCGGCAGCTCCTGCAAAGAGTCCACAGCAGTCAGAAGTGTGAGGATACGGCGCATGATCAGAGCCGCGAGGCCAAAAAGCGAGGCAACGCAGGCGCATGACAGACAGCATAAAGAAGGCAGGAACCCAGCAAGGACGCGTCTGAACACGATTAATGTGAAGACCGACATGCTACAACAAGGTCGGAGCCACACCGGGCGCTGACCCGCAGCTCCAGGATCACGCTGTCGGAACATCTAACAGCATCGCTGTAAAAATAAGGCGCAAGGCGGGAGGAGGGACTGGGAGTTGCTCTCCGCTCGCGTCTGAGCCGGCGGAAAGGCCGAGTCAGCAACAACTAACCCAGCAACTATTTTTAAATCAGGCCAGAGGTCAGCATATGACATAATCAGGTGACTTTGGAGGGTTCCAAACACATGATGCATCGATACTGCTGCCTCGTTTAGTCCCCACGCAAACACAGCAGTGAGCCTAAGACGGCGCTCGGAGGGCTTCTGTGTCTGATCTGTGGATTTAAACCACGTAAACCTAGAACAAAGAGCTGCTGTGTTACGTTTAAAACCTCTTCAGTTTGGGCTTTTATTTTTTAGGAGCAGGTTCCACACTCACGGCGTAGGTCATGTCGCAGATGTAGGCGCTGACGCCCGTGGATCTCTGCAGGTTTCGGTCATGAGAGACGACAACCTGCTCGTCTCTGGTCAGGTGGCAGTCGAGCTCCAGCATGTCTGTCCCGAGATCCACGGCGCTGCATGGACACACACACACACACACACACACACACACACACACACACACACCACAACACCCATGATGTTCACCATCAGTAACCAATGACGGGTGAAAACCGACAGCACTACAAAGCTCAGATGACACACACCGCCCACAATCACATGTCAATCACACACACACACACACACACACACACACACACACACACACACACCGTGTATAGTACTTTCGTAGCATGGTTAGATCTATGTTTATTGTTTCACTCTCCTTTGCCATTCAAAAAACTTCTCTAAACTTTCTTGTCTGATTGAACTCCAAAATCCTTCATCTGTGCTACTGTTAATAAAGGAAAATTATTATAGTCATTAACTTCATTATTAATCAAGTTAACGGAATAATTTTCTTGAAACTGATTTGCAACGTTGGTTATTTGGTGCCCCGAGGTGGATTTAAATCAAAATTAAATCCTATTATTCTTTTATAGTAAATACTAATATCTCAATATTAATATTTTACTAATAACAATAATTAAAGCACAACATTTATAAGGCCTGTGCGCAAGGCCTATGATATCAGCACTGCCCGACAGTCTGAGCTCAAAACATTGGTGCCCGGTGCGAGGCACAGAGCTCCGAGCACAACATACAAACTTTTCAAATTTTGCGAATGCACAATCTTTCAGTATCAAAAGCTGCACAGTCTCTTGCTAATGACATCACAAACAGAGGCGGTGGTAAATGGTGCACCAGGGAACGTGCTGGACTTGCTGACCAGGACTGCAAACAATCACCAGATCCTTTCCCTAAAAAATGGGAACCATCACCCCAGACTGTCAGTCCATAGGAACCTTGATGCAAGGTTGTGGAGGTGTATCAGCCATGACAGCCCAATGATTTTTAAAGCCCTTAATATTTCATTCAATCCTGGCACTTAGAAGAGCTATCGAACTACCCCAGAGACCTCTGCCAATTTTATGGATTGAGACTCCCCAGAGTCCTCCAACTCTACCCCTTCCATGGAGGCCATGTCAGTTGGGTTTAGGAGTTCTTCAGTTTCCTCCTTCCACTGCCTGACAATGTCCCCAGTTCGGGCCAGCATTTTTACCCCCCTGCCATACACAGCCTGGACCAACCCACAAAACAGAAGGGATGTGATTGCGGGCGCTCATCCAGCTCCTCATAGCAGCCTGCTCTC
>CAAKHG010011688.1:3813-14093 GCA_901007715.1 Dactylopterus volitans | reverse complement strand
TAGAAAGCATGGGGCCAAAGTATATCATAGAACATAAGAATAAATACACATTCAAATGTCTGTATATGAAACACCCCACATGTCTGCACACTGAAATACATGCAGGACAAATCATACACAACACATGAAGAGACAAATAACAACAACAAAAAAACAGTACAGACAACACGTGAACAGGCACCTTCTGGGTACAATGGATGCTTGAGCATTGTTAAGTGGAGTCAGGGCACTTGGAATTCTGCTGGATCCTCTTGCATTTCATCTTGACTTGTTTTTTCCGTTTTTTTATGCCACACACACACACACACACACACGCACACGCACGCACACACACACACACACACACACTCATATGTATGAAACTAGAACCTGAGGTGAACCTGATGATGCTGAAGGCCAAACATGTTGTTCCCTCTAATAAAGTAGGAGAGTAGGGTCAATGTTAGTGTGCAGAGGATTCTTTTGTTTAGCTTATAGAGAGGAACAACCAAGTGGCTGGGAAAGTGTACAGGAACATCCTTGCCCAGTATGGAATAGAAGCACCCAAATCCTAATGGACCATGCCACAGAAGGTGGCTGAGAACAACAGGGCCAAGGTCCTGTGGGACTTCAGCTTCCAGACTGACAAGCAGCTCTTGGCTAAACAACCGGACATAGTGGTGGTGGACAAAGAGCAGAAGAGGGTGGTGGTGGCAGATGTGGCCATACCAGATGACGCCAACATCAGAAAGAAGGAACACAAAAAGGTTGAGAAGTACCAAGGGCTGAAAGAGCAGTTGGAACAGATGTGGAAGGTCAAAGCGAGCGTGGTTACAATAAGAATCAGAATCAGTTTTATTGGCCAAGTCTGTAGGATACAACGTAACCCTAACCCAATGCTAATAGGGAAGGCCTGCCATCATGTTTACCAGCACAACCCGGGACTCACGGAGGAAGAGCAGAAAGACGCAGGAGCGATACTCAACAGACTGGGGCAATACTTCATACCCACCAAAAATATCATCTTTGAGAGGTATGTTTTTGGCAATCTTAAACAAGAAGAGTGAGAATGAGAATCCGTGAATGCTTTTGTCACAAGACTGGGAGAATACGGAGCTATAAGAGACAAGCTAATGAAGGACAGGCTATTCTCGGAATAACTGATGGGGGCGCCAGATGACGCATGCTAAGAGAAAAAGATGTAAAGTTCCAGGGGGGCTATTGACACCGGCCGTGCAGTGGAGGTGTTGGACAAATAGGTTAAGATCCATGTCACTTAGCAGCTCTGTGTCTGGGGAGAGTATCAATGTAGCATATGGACAGCGACCAGGACAGAGACCTACCAGCGGGCCGTCCAAGCCCACCAACACATCTGCACAGCCACAGAGAGGCACAGGTGAATGCGAGTACTGTGGTGCACCGCACAGACGGGGCGAGACACGCGCCCCATGTCGGAAAGTCACGCTGCTCGCGCGGCATAACTAATCACTTTGCCAAAGTATGCATGAAGGGAGGCCGGTGAGCACATGAGTTGAACACCATAGATGACCTAACCCTAACCAACCCTAGCGACTTCTTGTGGCGCAGAGGTAACGTCTCTGCTTGGCACTCTGGGCACCTGGGTTCAACCCCCAGCTCGGAGCAATTCTCCCTCTCTCAATCCAACCAAGTCTGGAGCACGCGGCGCTGGACTAACTTGTGTTGGCCAGTTCCTTGCCTTTGTCTCCATGCTCACCATGTTGCCTCCGGGTTAACATGGGGGAGACTCTGAGTCTTTCACCACTCACCTAACCAACCCTATACACACACTACACTGACTGACTGATGGACTTGTGCTGAAGAGCAGAGGAAGTACAATCGTGTGCTGTGAGCAGGCTCCACATTTATTCAGTGTGTTTTTCTGAGTAAGTTGGGCTGTTTTGTTGCGTTGGGAGGTTTTTTGTCGAGTTGTAAAGTCATTGATATTGTTGACTAATTGAATAAGTGTGAAAGAAAATAACGGTGCACCACTGATATAACTAATAACCAGCCATAAGCTAAGACAAGCCTTGTGAATCCATTACTATATTGAATGTTTGAGTTCTTTTAAAGAAATCTGTTTTTTTTTACATTTATTTACATGGCCATATCATTTTGCAATATTTGCATAATTTATTTGGTGTTCAAAATACATGGTACTTATATGCTGCAACTCACCGTCTATGTCCTGATTTATTGTCCATCAGTTCTCCTTCTCTGGTCTTCCGATTTCATTAGCCTGCTTCTGGCCATTTACTGCCTTTACACCACTTACAATTAAAGATATGTGACATCGAGGTCATATACTGAGTTGAGACTGATACGCGCGCACGCACACACACACACACACACACACGCAGTACAGTGGACTTGATTTAAAAGAAAAAAGGAAGACGTTTGAATGTTCTTGTTGGGTTATTTTGTGGTTAGGTTGGTTGGGTTCGGGTTGATATTGATTTACTGTCTCGTCTTGATACACTATTTCCATTGCACTATTTTGGATATGTGGACATGAGCTCTAATGTTCTAACATTAGTTAATACTATCCATTTTATTGTTTGGTATTATGTTGTAGGGTAATGTTATGCAACCAACAGCTCCCCCTGGGGGCACAGATGAGTATGTATTAGTTCTGTTATGTGAATACACACGACTGAGAGACACAGCCGACACTGTCTGTTATCGATGCACCTTCACCTGCTACAGTTTTTCATCGCAAACTTCATCAGCCTGATTTGAATCAATTTTCCACAAGTTTGGGGTGGAAACACAAAGCACACAGATTACCCAGAATCCTTTAGCCAGGTAAATAAGTTCCAAGTTGCTGGTGGAAATGGGGCTCGTGCTCAGTAGTGACTGTCGATCAGCACGTGTAGGTGGTGATGTTCTGCCCCCTGCTGGTCATATCAGACCAGCCATTGATCTGTTTATGGACTGAAAGAAGATCAAGATCAATGTCTCAAAGGTTGATGTGATGTTTGTTGTACCACAGGACACTAACCCCCTCACCCCCACCCACCCCACACCCCCAGACACACACACACACACACACACACACACACATCTGTGGATTCTCCATCTGCTCAGGTAAGATTTCATTCGTTCATTTAAACTCATTAAACATCACAAACTTGATTAGTTTGAACATAGCTCTGTGTGTGTGTGCATGTATGTGTGTGTGTGTGTGTGTGTGTGTTGTGCTGACAATAAGTGTACACAGACGATGAAGTGCAAGTTGAGAGGAGAGGACGAAGAGCTTCCTCTTGAATCCACAGCTGACTTTTCTTCTTCATGTCTGTATTTTCATCTTCGGTGAAAGATTAAATCTTTACGGCCGATCTCACGCACAACGTCACCTTTCTAATGTTAAAATGATTAAGAACAAAACTGTTTTTGTCTGTTCATTTTTGATTTACGTATGTTTGAGCTGTTAGTGGCGCTTTGATATCTTATTATTCATTCATGATTTATATTTATTTTCATGGTTTCAAACCAGATTTAACACTTCTAATGGTCCTTTTTCTTTTACCAATCAGCATCCTGCACCCGGCAGGAGTGGGCGGGATTTAGATCGCTCCAACAAAACAATGGAACCTCTTTCACAGGATTGTTGCTTCTATTAAAGTACATTGTTAACTGGGCCCATCTCTGATTTCTGGTCAGAGTGGCGCCTCCCCTGATCCAGGATTATAAAACTTCATCCAAAGTTTTTGTTTCTCCTGGATTCATTTGCTGATTTCATTGTTTCTTTGCTGGTTTGTGTTTGGTGCTCGAGCTTCTCTGCTAGTCGAAGGAGACTCCTCCAGTGGGACGTCTGACCTTCTTCTGTTATTTACCTTTGGGATCCCGGGTGGGTCTTCAGGCTGCTGCAGTGGGCTGAGCCTATGACCTGAGTTCACTTAGAGGCCGGTGACCTCAGAAGATAGTTAGCTGACTTAGCTTGACAGGAACCTCAGTCCTGCTCTGATTGGAGAGTCACTCAGCAAGCGTGCGGGAAGGACGATGGTGAGCGGTGGGTTGGGATAAGCTACAGGCTCGAGTATCCGCATAGATGACTGTTTTCAAACACTAGAGTGTGTGGAAATGCAGGGTCCCTATTTCAGGACCTTTTTAAGGACATGACAGGGGAGCCAATAAGAGACGAGTTTTTTTAGATTCATTGTTGGTGCGGCCAATTACACAGCAGCTCTTTGGCGTTACTGATTTAAATCGGTTTGTTTAAGGGAGAAGTTTGCAGACGTGTTTGAGCTTCCTCTGTTAACAACCTCGATTTTTTTCTTGAAAAATGACCCATCACATTAGAGCGCTGTTGCTATGTCACTGATTGGTCACCACGAGCATCTGGGCTAACCTCAGTGTTTGACGTTGCGGCCATTTTGTGCATTTTGCTGGCTTGTATGCTCTGTATTGACCCGTTCTTGGGTGGGTGGTGCCACATGTGTGTGACGGGCCGCTTCAGTCAGCAAAGTTTCCATGACCTGGTGAAACTCCTGAAGGTTTTCATGAACAACCATGTGAAGAGCAAGTTCTTCAGTTGTCATCAAGTTATGAAACTGAGATTTCTAACAATGACAAGAAGCAGAAAACCAGCACGGAGCAGGGATGGAATTTAAAATGGCTGCTTGCTTCAGCGGTGGAGTTGATCATGTCTCCTGTCTTTGATGTGGCTTACCACGTCAGACTGGTTCCTCCTCACTTTGATTGGGTGGCTTTCATGACACAGTGGAGTAAACAGTCAGACACTGTTGTTTCAGCGTTCTTGCATAGGAGCACAGCAAACGTCCTCTGGTGATTTGTCGATGAGCTTTGTTTCAGGGAACAGGGGGTGGGTCTGTTCTCCATCAGAGAGACTGTTCTTCTATTGCAAGAAACCTTCTCATTGCGACTGTGCTGAAACAGAAATCTGCTCGGTGACCTGTGGCTTGGAACCACCAGTTGACAATAATTTGGCCAAATTACCTCACTGGATCATCATCTTTTTTAAATGGATGGTTTTGTGTCTTTGGATTCTGATCTCAAGACTAAATGCCCTATAACATCCGGAGGGATGCTGCAGCTGTCCATGCTTTGATTCTCCAAGGTGCTCTCCCAATTAAAGAGAGGTCTGCCATTGGTTCTTGAGGGAGGGTTCTGGTCACCCCCAAAGTAACTTTGAATCCTCAACAGCTGTTGTACCTGATGAACTGGAGGAAATGTATCCAGAAACCTTCACTGTGTGTGGCTTGTCCAGCTGAGGCAAAGACCAATCAATGTTGCCTGGTTCACTTGACATTACTCTCTTAGACACATTTATGGCAGCGGATGATTCCGACCTGGCTGGGTGTGAGCAGCTAGTGCTAGAACACAGAATGGACTCTACACTTTGCACTCTTTTCAGGGATGTTATTTTCTCAGTCATGAAGTCTTGATGAAAACGCTGACTGAAGCAGTGTGTTCCAGATGATTGTCCCAGCCTGTTTTAGAACTGAGATTCTGCGCTTGGCTCAGGGTCATTGTCTTGCATGCAGTGTGGGTGACCTACCTGGCCAACTCAGCTCAATGTGCACTGAGAATAAAAAGTGAGGTTGTTAATTCCTGGTTAGGAGTTCTTCTGGCTAAAAGCCTCCATGAAGCAGCAGTTTCCTCTGTGACCTGCAGGGAATCGCTGTTCAGGTGCCAGCAGTTCTAACTACCAGAGTTGGCTTGAATCAGCTGGAAATCCTGGACCAGATTTCGTAGACCACTGACTGTGAGTAGCGTGTGTGGAGTAAAGGCGGCATATCTTTTTTCAGAGACTGAACTTTTTGGGCTGAATGGATTTATATCTTTATAGTTGTTAAATCGTTGGACAGACTGATTGGAACTTTTTGTTGACCATTTTCTTTTGTCGGAACTGAATTAAATTGGGGCGGCACGGTGGTGCGATGGTTAGCACCAACCGCACCACCGTGCCTCATAGCAAGAAGGTGGCAGGTTGGATTCCCGGCCTGGGATCTTTCTATGTGGAGTTTGCATGCTCTCCCCGTGTCTGCGTGGGTTCTCTCCGGGTACTCCGGCTTCGTCCCCGTGGCCCTGCGATGAGCTGGCGCCTCGTCCGGTGGAGATGGGATGAGATGAATTCAACTGTTTAACTGAAATGAACATTTGCGTTGAACTGCTTTCTGTAACGCCTTGCTGGACATTTGAAGTTGGGGTATTTTTAGTTCTTTGTGTTTTCCTCTGTTGCATTAAGGTGGAATTTCTGGGAGTGCTGATTTTGTGTGCCAGGTACTTTATTTTGGAAAGTGAGTGACAATCGCAAACGTAATTGTGGCTACCGGGTGATGGAAGACCTGTTTTATGCCAGGTTAACCTTTTGAATTCCTATTTGATCCTATTCCGATGCTGAATTTTTCTGCTGCTTTTCAACATTTGATCAACCAGGTTTTGAAGGGTGTTGAAGGATGTGAGGCTTATCTGGATGCCTCGGTCATTTACAAAAATTTGAGCTTCAAGCTCTCTTAAGAGTGAGTTTGGGAAACTTGGGCAAAGTTGTTGGTGGTGGGGTTGTTAGACCATCAGTGCAGAGAAATTTAGAGGTTCCTTGGAACAGTCGGTTATTATAGGATTCTCTGTCGCAGTTCTGCGACTGTTGCTGCTTCTTGAACAACCTCGCTGACTCCAAAAGTTCCTTTTGTCTGGAATGAGAAGAGCCAAATGGCTTCTGAAAGGCTGCCGAGTGATGCACCTGTGCTTGTTACTCCATATTTCCATGAAGCTTTCTAGCTAGCTGGGGACGCTAGCGACGTGGGCGCTAGAGCTGTGCTGCTGCAGGATGGTGCTCATGAGGTGGAACGAGGCTCTCTCCAGGCTCTAGATCGGTTTCCTGTTATCTGACGTGTCACCAAATCAAACTTGTCATCTTTTATGCTTGTGTGTGTGTGTGTTTGTGTGTTTATAATATCTAGTCTCTGATTGGTTCTCTGCAGGATGAAACCTGCTCATTGGCTCTTTGTTGTGGCCTTATTTCCACTCGTCTGTGTCGCTGTGCAACCCGACATCTGCAGCGCAAAACCCAAAGACCTTCCTCTGGAGCCACGCTGTATTTACCGTAGACCAGACAGCGATGACCCTGATGACCACGAGAGCCTGGCGGCGGAGGCCGAGCAGGTTCCCGAGTCCACTAACCCACGCGTTTGGGAGCTGTCCAAGGCCAACGGCCGCTTCGCCCTGGCGCTCTACAAACAGCTGATCCTCAGCAAGACGCCCGAATCCAACATCTTCATGTCACCCATCAGCGTGTCGACCGCCTTCGCCATGACAAAGCTGGGTGCCTGCAACCAGACACTGGAGCAGATCATGAAGGTCAAAGTTCACCACGCACTTCGGTCCTTCAGTTCTAAGATCTTAATGCAATTTAAAGGCCCCATGCTGTAAAATTTCCAGGGTTTTATTTTAACTGTTGATATCCCGAGCAAGATGATCCGCTAAATGTAGTTTCACAGCTCCTCTTTCTTGCATTTCTGCGGAAGTCTGGCAGCACAGTTTGTTTAGCCAATCAGAAGAGAGGATCAGCCACTCTCCACTGATTGGCTGA
Source organism: Dactylopterus volitans (assembly GCA_901007715.1). Classification (NCBI taxonomy): domain Eukaryota; kingdom Metazoa; phylum Chordata; class Actinopteri; order Syngnathiformes; family Dactylopteridae; genus Dactylopterus; species Dactylopterus volitans. The sequence goes on along the minus strand of CAAKHG010011688.1, from coordinate 6,541 downwards.
GTGACATATGGTCAGGCCAATCACAGGCAAGTAAGTGAAACTTACGCTCCTCACCGGTGCTTGTGGCCGCCGCTGAGCGCGATGTTGTAGGACCGGACATGTTTGAGCCGGACTCAGATCCTGAACCAGAGACGGCAGGAGACACCAAACAGCCTCAAACCGGTTTATTACAGTATGTCTCAGAATGGTAAGCTATTTTTGCTAAAGTTACTGTGACACACAATTGCAAGAGTAAGGTGACCTAAACAAGTAGCCTCCATGTCACAGAAACTAAGATGATACAAAATCATGCGCATATGAAACTATAACAGCAGCACACATATTTTCAAACTCATGTATCCCTACTCAACACTTTTGTGATGTTAGCGTTAGCCTTCGTCTGTTCAGCGTTACAGTTAACGGCGTTAACGTTTTTCGGCAGGCTGCTAGTCAAACACTTTACAGCTCCTGAAAATGTTACGTCCAGATGAGACAGAGCAAATATACCTTGTTAACTTTCCGGCTGTGGAGTTGATGTTGGTCCAGACGATGTGGGGACAGCAGCATCCTTGACTTTTTGCACGAAACCGCCATTGTATTTTGGCAGGTTGATAAAACAGTCGGGGCTGAAATGAGCTGAGCAGACGAGCGAGTTAGTGCTAAAATCCTGTGGGAGGCAGGAAAAAATGAAGCTAAGCCACCAGTGTCTAATGTGTTTTACCTTTGGTAGACTGAGCAAAGACACATGAGTCTCCCGGCATCCGTCTGTAGTGCAAAACCGTCTCCTAGACATTTTACCAGCGTAACTATGTTGTGAAGTGGAGGCGGGCTGGCTAGTTTAGGTGGGCGGAGCTTGTGCGACATCACAAATCAAAGGGAGAGTCTCAAAAAACGGGCTGTATGCATTTCTCTGTATATGACAGGTTCGATGCATGGGATCGTGTGTACGCGGTCCCGAGACCTCCACTATCACTAAAAAACCCTGAAAATTGCATTTTTCATGCCATGGTGCCTTTAAAGACATTTGTTCATTTCCTCGTCACATGCATCCAATCAGATGCTCCAACCATCCACACAGCACAGCCAAGATGATAATTAGCCACTTAGCCGCCAGCGTCTTCATGTTTGACAACACAAGTTATTTCTGTGTTTCGTCTTTTAACTGAAGCAGATCGGTCATCCCTAGCAGACAATTGCTTATTGATTGTAAAGACAGTGCAGCTTCTCTCTCGGTGACATCGTCACGCCATTGTTTGCTCGGCTCGAGCGGGCGCTGGCAGAAGTGGCGAGTCCCGTCTGTCACTCGGTGCTGCAGTGCGATCGCGCTGCACGTGCTTATGTAAATAATACATTTTATGTTTGCTGACTGTTTACGCCCAGCCATGTCCCCATATGCCCAAGTTTAAATAGCGTAGTAGGTTGCCTGCTGGCTCATTTCCCAGCATGCAGCTGACTACACCAGCTGAAACCTGCAGTCTTGTAGGCAGGTCAAATGCAGGTAGTTCCAGAACCTGAAGGTGCCAGACTCTAATGGCGTTTGCCTCAGCAGGTGTTTGAGTTCGACACCATCAAGGAGAAAACGTCGGACCAGGTGCACTTCTTCTTTGCCAAACTCAACTGTCGGCTGTTCAGGAAGAAGGACGCCACGACCGAACTGGTCGCCGCCAACCGGCTGTTTGGAGAGAAATCTCTGCTTTTCAACGAGACGTACCAGAACATCAGCGAGAATGTGTATGGTGCCAAACTGCTGCCCCTCAACTTCAAGGTCAGTTCTGCCATCCCCTAGCACAGAAGAGGTCCAGCAACACAGGTTCTGCTGATAATCCCCGCTTCTATGCCACAGGAGGAAGCGGAGCAAGCCCGCATGACCATCAACAACTGGATCTCCAACAAGACGGAGAACCGCATCCAGGAGACCCTGCCAGAAGGGGCACTTGATGCCAACACAGTTCTGGTCCTGATCAACAGCATCTACTTCAAGGTACGTGACACCTGACAGTCCTGCAGAGCGCTATGATTGGAACAGGAGATCAGGTGGCTGCAGGAATGCCGTTCACGTGAGGACACACAACGCAAACACACATCTTTGTCATCGCCACGGAGGCCCAGAATAAGAAAGAAGCAGGAACGTGTCACAGCTGCTGATTTGAGCAAAGAAAAACAAGGAATCAAATTCAGGTCAAATGTTTGTGACTGTAAAATGTCGAGTTAAAAATCAGGGAGTGGGAGGGTCCCGCCTCACGGTGTGACTCTGACTTGTGTGTCTCAGGGTCAGTGGAAGAACAAGTTTAACAAAGACAACGTCTTTGTGGCCGACTTCCACGTCAGCGAGTCTCACAGCTGCTCAGTCAACATGATGTACCAGGAGAGCAAGTTCCAGTACCGGGACTTCCCCAACGAGCAGGTGCAGCTGTTGGAGATGCCTTACCGTGGTGACGACATCACCATGGTGATCATCCTGCCAGCCAGAGGCACCACGCTTAGACAGGTACTCTGAGTGGTCTCAGAGGTCCGATCATGTACCCAGACGTACCCGTGTGTACCATTCTGTGCCAGTGTGTGTGTATAAGCATGTACCCCCGTGTACCAGTGTGTGTATGTATGTATATATGTATGTATGTATGTATGTATATTTAGATTTACCTGTGTGTGTACCCACATGTATCTGTGTGTGTGTGTGTGTGTGTGTGTGTGTGTGTGTGTGTGTGTGTGTGTTTAGCGTTCACGGGACCTGCAAGTCTGTGCAAAC
>CAAKHG010011687.1:1215-11570 GCA_901007715.1 Dactylopterus volitans | reverse complement strand
AAAAAAAAGAAAAAGAAAAAATTCATATGCAAGCCGACACTAAAGCAGGAGCCGACGTCATGCACAGACGCACCACGTGCCGCCGCGATGAAGAGCTCCTAAATATGGACACAAAACTGGCCTTTTTTTTATGACACGGTCACAATTATCACCATGGACACACATTAGCTCCTCTGAATAAGTTGAAAGTTTGTGTCGCAGCAGCTTCAAAGCGGACTGGAACGCTTCCAAGCATCAGCTCCCTTTTTCTTTTCTTTTTTTTTTGTAGCGGACTTCCTGTGTCAGTTAGCTGGGTCTCTAAGAACACATGGATGCCTTCATCTTTATTGGCTCTGTGCAGGCAGCCCGGGTTCGGCGTCCTCGGGGTAGCAGCAGCAGCAGCAGCAGCAGCAGCAGGCAAGCGCTCAAGTATTTGCATCATTAGCAGGACGAGTCTGCAGGTGTTTGGAATACTGAGCTGTCAAATCGCCCAAAAGCCCAAAGTGCCAATGTGCTGGAAGGTTCCTTTGTCAGTGCTGCAGCCTGAAATAGATGCAGGCCCCTCTTATTAGTAGCTCTCATTTTAAAGTCTTAAAATACAGCGGGTCATGCTGGCAGCGTGGAGTGGCTTTTCCTTACCTGCAAACACTTCCCTGCTTCTGTGGTGCGTGTGGGCCGGGTGCAAGCCGGGTTCGTCCCCGCTGGAGGTTCACAGAGATTGAAGAAAAAATATACAGACCCGCTGTGCGAAAATAGAGAAGTGGAGTGAATCTGCATGGCTGGTCATCGCAGCAGCTTCTGCGGATAATAATAACATTGATAATAATAACAATAATAATCGAAAGCTTGTCTCACTGCTGGAACCTGGTCCAAATTTAGATCCTGGACTGGAATAAAAACACTTCCCACTCCCGCAGCCAAACGTTTGCTTTGGGAGAGTGTACATTTACAATGAAGAACAATTCAACGTATTTGATTGTTTTTTTTTTATTATTTACATACTTTAAATATATATCACCTAGAATATCAAACTGCTGCGGCATTTGGAAGAAACAGCGTCCGAGGGAAGGCGGAAGAAACTCAGTTAATGTGTTTAACTCAGAGTTCTGAAGCCTCATTAACTTAAGAATATATTGCAGCAGGGTGAGGAATGTGAATTTTGTCCTCCTCGGCTGGAAACATTTCATGAAGGGTTTTTCTATACGCGATATGAACAGGAGGCATCACCGTTTTGTGATTAACATGGCTTCAAACGCTTCCCCCTTTCCAGCAATCAAGCGTCACAGTTTTCTATTTAGAAGTAATTGATTTTCTACTGATGTCGGAGCGGCGAGTGATTTGTTTCATCTTCACAGCTCTTTGCACACAAACATTGCAACAACAGGAAAAAAACAAAACAAAAAAAAAGACGTCAATGAAAGTTGGTTCCAGGGTAAAATGTCTTTTGTGTTTGGTCGTGTATTAAAGCACAAGTTACTTCTTATTTTTCTTGGGCATAAAAGTGGATTCTCAAATCATATTCCTCATCACTGCTGCATTTATATATATCTTCTTCTTTCGTGTACCATCAGATGGCCAGCGCCGTGTCTCGCAGCCATGCCCTCGTCTCCGGTCCTAAATTGAAGAGGCCGGTTCCTGAGGGTGGGCTGTAACCGGTAATTATACACTCGGCAGTCTGTCAGACTCGCCACACTCGCATGCCGCGCTGTCCGATAGGCCCCACTTGCCGTGGGCGTGGTAGGTCTTCTCCTTTTACCCCGCCTACCTAGGTCCTGGATGTCCCAGCCGTCTGCCAAGTGTGTTTCCAGGATGCTGCCAGCCAGGCGTCTTTGGACTAGTCCTCGGGAGTGGACTGTAGCAACTCTTGTGCCGCCTTGTTGTAGCGACGGCGAGACTCGAGCCTGCACGGTGGCGCCGGTGATGTTGTGCTTTCGTGCAGGACGTGCCAGTCGTACTTCTGGGCTTTTCTTGCCAGGGCGAAGGTAGCCGCATCCCGTCGGAGACTGGCCGGAGATATTCCAGCGAGGACTGGCAGGTGAGACACCGGGGTGGGCTTCAGGCAACCGGTTACTATCCGGAGGGCAGTATTGATGACGGTGTCTACCTTATGTGTGTGTGTGTGCCTCTGCTCCAGGCACGGGCGCAGTATTCGGCCGCGTGGAGGACCAGGGCTTGTGTCGATATGCGTAGGGTCTGCCGGGAAGCTCCCCGAGTCGAACCTGTCAAGCAGAAGATGAGCGAGACCCCAGATGTGGCCTTGGCCTTCACTTCATCCAGATGCTGCTTGTCACGCAGTGTCCTGTCCAAGAGTACGCCGAGGTACTTGGGGGCTTGTTGACACTCATTTATGTGTCGCTTTTGCAGTATAAACTTACTACAATATTGCCTCTCATTCACTTACACAAGCCAATTGTGAATGAATGTCATGAAATTTCCTTTAAAAAAAAAAAAAAGAGCACTTGTCCACATTTGCTTCAGGCAGTTTTTGCCTTTTTCGAAACACCTTTGGCGAACAAGTTGTGATGTGGCAATAATGAAAAACTCACATGACCAAAGGTTTCTGTTGTCAACACTGCAGCTCACGCGAAAACACGCAAAACAACATGGCTGCTAGCAGCGGGTACATGTAGATCGGTGAGACCACAATATTCCTTTTTGGATGGTTGTTGGATGGATGCTTCTGGTTGAGCGCCTCTTCCTCTGCTGCGTATTACCGCCACGTGTAACGGAGCCTGATCTCACCGGCCTCCAACATCACCATATTTGCTTTGCAGCGGTTAATAGGAACTTGTCTCAATCGCATTTTTCCCTTCTCAAAATTTCAAAAGTTTGATAATTGGATGGAAACTCGGTGGCTGACTTTCCCACGAATGAGCAGGTGGAGGTGGGGCTCGCACCGGCAGATCGGGAACAAATCCCGAGAACGTATCGAAGCCAATTCAACTCAGTTTAGATTTAACTCAAACAAATACGTATGTTTTTTTTGTTTTTTTTTCATTTTGTTTGAAACGTTTGCAGGAAAACAAACAGATGCGAGTGGTTTAATCATCCGTCTGAATATCACGTCTCAAATTCACTGGAAACCAAAAACGCTCCGCTGAAGCCGCGATGATGAGACCGAGGCAGAAGACAAACACAGACACACCACAGGCAGTGTGACTTTATTGACTGACACACACTCCATAAACACTCCTTAGACTCTCGTTTGCTCAGCTTACTGGCCGCCGGCACCGCCAGACACACACACACACACACACACACACACTCAGACAAGCTGGCGTGCTCGCCTGAGCGTGTGCGACCTCAGCGGCAACACTGTCCAATGGGAGAGGAAGGTCATGATTGCACAACGGCTAATCACCTCACCCGAAACCGCCACGCCTCCCACCGAGCGCGCTCGCCTCCACAATTACGACAGCGGCCGGCGCCATGACACCGTCGGCCGCGGAGGATGGAGCAACATGTCTCCGTCCAGCCAGAGGTGATGAATGAGCCCGATCTCGAGTCAGATCCGACCGAGTTGTGACCACAGGAACCGCGGTGCTGGTCAGAAGGAAGCGTTCTTTAACATTCTGGTGCACATGTTTGGTCACACAGACGATAAATGCGCAGAGCTTGTTTGGCATTTGAGCCAATCAGGATGCTGCTTCTCGGTCTCCTGTCACACTCCCGCTGATGCTGCTTGATTGGTTCCATGGTGGACTGGAGGAGAACACTCCACTTGTTTGACTGAGGCTGGGTGACTGTATGATACTGGTCTTGAGACCACTGGCTGCCCCGAGAGCAACAGTTTACCAGGAAGACCCGGACTTTGTAAGTGGAGAGTTGGAAATGTGGGAAACCAGCCTGCGACCCAATGCTAAGGGGACTGTCAACATTGTCTACTGTTACAAAACCGGCCGTGGAGAACCGTGGCACCACATGTGAAAATGACTCCCACCACGCCAACTCCCAAACACCACCGGCAACTGAGGGCTTAAAGCCCTTTTAAAAGGTTTTTATTCAACATCATACACTTGAGGGTTAGCTAACAGCAAAATAGCAAACAAAATGGAGCTAAGACTGAGCGCCATAAGCCGACTCAAACAAAAAGCACCAAAGGAGGAACCATTAATCTGCAAAACCTGAGATATCGAAATAGAGAGGAGAGTCAAAATGCTAACCGACCCAGCCTGAGCCCGGCGGACATCACAGCGCACACAGCCACACGCTGGTTGGCAGATGTGCTGGAAGATGGAGAGAGGAGAGCCCGTAGGAGCCGGAGGGAGCCGGCACCAATCAGCGCCCAGGATCACCCACACACTCACACGATCACAATCATTCAATCAGCAGCCCGTCTCACACACACACACACACACACACACACACACGTCACGGCAGCAGAATCGCAAGAGGGAGAGAGAGAGAGTCACAACACACATCGATCAAGCTTAACATTTAAAACCGATGCGTGTCCACCGTAGAGTATAACACAACAGGCCTGCAATCAATTCTCCCTTCAGGAGGAGTTTTATGTTGAATTTTGATTGAGTGTGTGTGAGAGAGGTGTTGACATGTTTGAACGATTGTTGAACGACTGCACTGGGTTACACTGAGAGGCGTCCCTAATATTTTGGCACCCGAATGCATAACAGCGGGATGACCAAAATATTAGGGACGCCTCTCAGTGAATCCCGGTAGAGTTCAGCAGCATACATTCCCTCCAGTCCTAATAATCATCAAAATATGTCACCGAGGACAATAAAGATTTACTGTTTCGCAACACCTCTCTCAAACACGTTCAATCAAAATGCAGCATAAAACTCCTCCTTGAATGAGAATTGACTGCGTGGCTGCCGTGTTACATTCTCGGGTGAACATGCAGTGGTTTTAAATGTTATGGCTGATCTATAGCACATAAAATAAGCACAGCAGGAATTCGGACCACCCTGGGGCCATAACGTCAATATCAGTGGCTAATGTTGCAACATAATCTACAGCAGTGTGTGTCTAAATAAGAGGGACCGGATGAGTAAAGGAGCAGGCTCCTGCACCGGGTTTTCTGCATCACAAAGCTAGTTCGCTTTTCGGCGGAGAATGTTGCCATGGTAACTTATGCTGCAGACTTAATCTGCTACGGAGCAGTTTACATTCCAGATAAAAGCTCGAAATGTACAAGAACAAACAAACAAAATAACATCAATTACTGACCCATCAGCTCTCTGGAACAATGCTGACACCATTCCTGGAGGATCACGTTACGCTGGGTGGGGCGATAGTAAAGTTTATTTTTGATATTCAGTGTAATTTGCTTGCATATTTTTTTTCTTATTTCATTTGATTTCTATCTTTTGTTTATGGTATTTTGATTTTTATCTGACTTGCGTGTCTCGAATAGCATGAGAATACTCGTCTCCAGCTGATTGTCAGTAGATATATATATAAAGCATTTTCGTTCTCAGCAGAAGGAAGTGATGATGTTTGTGGTCTTTAAGATTTGATGCAAATGCTGATTAAAGCTCTGAAAAACCTGTCAGGAAGTGAAATTTGAATGATTTTTATATTTATTCTTCTGAAGACTAACGCTGCCGCAGTGGGATCGTGACCTAGCGGAGCTCATTATGTGAAATGAATTACTCTCCAGTATATTAATCTATTAAAAAAAATGAATAAAATGGCTAATATGACTCCTCCAAATTCATGGTCTTCAGCAGATCATTTCCACATGTATAACTATGATTACATAATCCCACATATGTGATTGTTATGCCAGCTCCTCATTTATCACAGCAGAATGTAGCAGACTGTCACAACAAAGGCGACACAGAGAGCAAGTGATCCATCGTCATCACATCTACATCACAGATTACTGTCATGATTAAATCTACTTGTGCGTCAGCGACAGCTCACAATTCATTAATTATGAATAGAGATTCCATATTGATAGACTCACTCGCTTATAAATTCGCAGTCTGCAATTTTAATTTTTCCATCAACTTCCTTCCTTCCTTCGGCTGCAGAAACAGTTTATTTTATTCCATATTAATGCTTCCATATCTCTTTTATATTTCTTTTTTCCACGTTTACGAGTGGTCATCTGACGCCATGGCCGCCCCCGCCGCGCGTGCACGCGCTCGCACGCCGACCCGCGGGACTCACCCGGCTCCGTCGCGCCGCTGACTCACGGCCGCGGCCGCCTCAGATGAGCAGATGGATAACACCGCGTTTTCTTATTCACCGTCTCGCCCTGCGTTAGTCACCGAAAGGCCGACCCCGAGTGTGGGAGAGAACATGGTAATCAGGTATGAGCAACATTTGTGTACACTTCGCTGCTGAGGGGTTCAGAATGAACCGCGATCGCTCTCAAGACGCCTTTGACCTTTGTGCTCCAGCCTCCTTTATCCGCTCAGGCTGTGGCCCCGCACAATGGGTTCTTCCACGCCGTTCTGGGCTCGCCGCACCTTATCAGTTACAGCGCAGAATAACGGTGCTAAGAAGGCGCCCTGTTTGAGATTGATAAAAGGACGCCGGACCATTTTTTTCCCCCCCATCAAACACTCGGGGGCTTATCGGAGAGGCTCGTCTCGAGAGGTGGCGGGATGACGGGCACGCTCTGAAGAGCACGTCTGGCCCCAGAGCTGCCCCGGCTGTTTGAGCGCTCGGGAGGGAGAAGACGCGCTGGCTACGGCTTCATTCATTAAACATCAGGGTTTGTCGCCTCGGATGCTGGCTCTGCTGCAGCGACAGATGGCCAGACAATCACCGTGCGACTGAAACAATACCCACTCTGCAGCGGTGTGACCAAGTGGTGCTTGTGGGTAGTGGGCCAACTCAAATTGCCCTTAAAATTACACGGGAAGCTCTTTTTTTGCGGGTAAAATGCAGCCGCGTTGCCATGCTGAGAACATCTGCTCCGATCCTCTGAACACATGTAGGCGCTCTGCAGGCATTACTGGGCTGGTTTGATGTCTTTCAAACATGCAAAGCCGCATGGCTGCGCGGCGGCTGCTCCAGACGGGCAGACGGATGATGGGGAGTGATTTCGCTCTTCTTTTTTTTTAATCTTTAATTCGATTTCTTATGCAGCTCCCTCCACTGATGAGGAAGCATATCAGTGGAAGAAGGAGCCCGGAGATGATGATGATGGCGATGACTCATGCATGAAGTTTTTATTGAAGTTCGGGGAGAAAATGGGCGACCGGCAGTCACCGCTGTGTGCTGACGCCCGATCCCCAATGTTGTCACCTCTGATTGGCTGATTTATGCTCCTGCAGGGCAAACTTGACCAGGGTGCCAGGGGGATTTCATATGGTGCCACAGGCCTTCTTATCTGACCTTGGGAGGATTCCACTTTATGTTCCATACTTTCTAACCTCGGTGATGTTTACTGGAGGCGGAATCTCTGACCTCTGAGACTCTGGAATGAAGAGAAATTTTAACGGCATGCGAGAAAAGCCTCCAAACAGCACAAATACTCTGTTCAAGCAACGAGTTCGAGAATTAAAGGGAAAACACCCACAACATTCAATTTTACGTTTAGCAGTAAAATTTCCTCAAGGCTCCATTTTTGTCAGCAATTGCAAGATTCAAAAATACCAGAATCGGAAAAAAAAATGACTGTAGCTCATCAGAATTTGCCACCATTTACCATGTTTTTTTTTCCAGCAATGGCTCATTTTGTTCAAAATGGAGCAGCGTCTTGGACGTTCCACCTCCAAGCTGTCTAAAAGCATTCTCTAACTCCATCTGAGGCTCATCTGCTATTTATAGCTCCCTGTTATCTGAACAGATTTGACGAGAGCAGATTTCTTTTAATTATGTATTTTTATCGTCTTTCGCCTTCAGAAACTTTCCTCATGTTTGTTTCAGTATCGAAAAAGGAAATTTGTGGAGCACTTTGAGGCCAAATTATTTTCTTGAGTGCAGAAAAACTCTGACAAAAAAGAGGACTTCATATCAGTTGGCCTGGAACCTCGAGGATGACGCCAAGAGATGAAGCCGGGCGGCCTGAGTGCTGAGAAAAAAGGAGGGAGCAGCCGTGGAGGACAGGCGACGAAGGACAGGCGGGCCCCTGGCGATGCAGGACAGGCGGGCCCCCGGCGATGGAGGACAGGCGGGCCCCCGGCGATGGAGGACAGGCGGGCCACCGGCGATGGAGGACAGGCGGGCCCCCGGCGATGGAGGACAGGCGGGCCTCCGGCGATGGAGGACAGGCAGGCCCCCGGCGATGGAGGACAGGCAGGCCCCCAGCAACGTAGGACAGGCGGGCCCCCGGCGACGGAGGACGAGGAGGCCCTGGCAGCAGCGTCTGCTCTGGAAGTCTGATCAGTGACGAGAATGACGGTGTTACAAATAACCAGCGTTGCTAATGGCGAGTAATCTCGATCGTTACTGTTTCCATGGTTACAACGCTGTTACCGTTAAAGGCAATAAAAATGTAGGGTGTTACTAAAACTAAACTCACTGAAGCTGTTTTCATCCGAGTGATCCGACCAGGCTCTCTCAGCCACGGAGGAGGGAGAGGAGGGGGCGGGGCAACCGCATAAGTGATGCTGATTGGCTAAGGTGGAGTTTAAACGGGAAGTTCAGACATTGATTTTCACTCATTGAGATAAAAGGCAAGAATGTAAAGGTGAAATATGATGATGGCACGAACAAAGGGGCAGGGGGGCAAAATCCAGAAGTCTATGACATTTTTGAACGATTAAAAGTGTAATGGAATAGTTACTTTTTCTGAAGACTACTTACTTTTATCATGCTGTAACTCAGTTACTTTTTGGGAGAGTAACGATTGTAACTAATTACTACTACAGGTTACCGACATGCCTGGTGCTGAGATGGGTCTTTAAGGGGATAATTTTGTTTTTTTCTGTCTCAGTGCCCTTCAGAAGTCTCCTGCAACCTGTTGCTTCATAAATGTGCATTTATGTTGCGTATGTTTGTCATGATTTTATTTTTCTCTTTATCCTTATGAAATCTTTTATTGTGATGTATAAAATGCCCCCATATCTGAAACTAAATTTGGATGTTACTTTTAAAGCGAGATGGAGCAGACTTTTGACTTCATCAGACTGCATCTGACTTCTTCTAAATGTAAAACGGGAGCCATTCCTTCACAGGGCGGCGCTTTTTTTTGGGCAAGTTGAGGCAGACGGATATCGGGAACGGCGGGCCGCCGAGCGACGGGCTGCCGAGCGACGGGCTGCCGAGCGACGGCTGCATCAGTCGTCAGCACAGGTCCATTCTCCTGCGTGTCTGTCTGACAACCGTGTCTGTCTGCTGATGGAGACGCGAGACGCAGCGACATCAAAATCCGCCGGAGGTCAAATGCGCCGGTGTCCAGCTCACGTGGGTGCAGCAGCTGGCGTCAGGCTTGTGGAGCCCACCGCTAATGATGCTAGCACTCACGCCGCCGCCTCCGTTACTGACGGGAAGTTATCGCTTAACTCAACCATCTTTTGTACAAAGTTTGATTGTAGATTAGCTGAAGGGTGTGTGTACAAGGTCGTTAGGGGGAAACTTGTCACCCATTTGGCGAAGTGTTTTGAAGTTTCCGTCTCTGGGCAAAACTAAACAGTGAATGGGGGTGGTGACGTGGCGTCGTTGATAAAGCTCGGCAGCTTTTGGCTCACGTTGCCGCTTTACCTTCATGTTCAGTTATTCCCATGTTTCTCCCTCAGGAGAGGCGGCTGGATGCCAGTTCAAAGTGAATCCTGTCAGAGCGCCTAAATTACTCACCGCCGCCTGGGTTCCTCTGTGTGTGATGTGAACGACATCTAACAGGTAACATGACGCAAGCGTTTGGGCACCGCTGGAGAAATGAACATTCCGATGAGACGATGTAAATGCCGCCTGCCACATGGACGCGAAAACCCCCACAATGGCAGCGGCGCCCCCTCCTGGCAGCTGCGACGGCAGCTAAAGGGCCTCCAGCTGTTTCACGCCGGCCGCTCCTCAAAGCTCAAGTCTGCAAGTCCGGACTCGCAGACTTTGGAAGCTCAGACTTGGGAAGTCTGCCACAAGTTCAAACTCCAGAAGTCGGCAGGTGCGGTCTTTGCGTTTGGACCAGCGGCGTTCCTCCTCTTCTTCTTCTTCTGTGTGAATGGCGGCTGGTGCTCAGCGCATAAGCGTCATTACCGCCACCTACAGAGTGAATCATATAAAACAACCACAACTCATTCCGTGTTTAAATAGTTCATAAATAAATATATATTCGTTTACGTATGTATCAATTTATATATTCATGTATATGTTGGTTATGGACACGTAAGGTTTATATTTTAAATGAGTCTTTTTTTGAGCGAGCGGGCGTATAAAAGATGCGCAAAAAAAGTTGTGGGAGTTTGTGGAGTTGTGGAAGTTGGTGAGAGAGAGATCACAACAAAATTTAAAATTTA
>CAAKHG010011682.1:0-12195 GCA_901007715.1 Dactylopterus volitans | reverse complement strand
GCCTGCCTCTTGGTCATTCAAGTTTTCTCTACATCAGGTAATAACACATGCATGCACACATGCACGTGTGTGTGTGTGTGTGTGTGTGTGTGTGTGTGTGTGTGTGTGTGTGTGTGTGTGTGTGAGAGAGAGAGATGGAGAGAGCGAAAGGAAGGGTGGGGGTGTGGAGCTAAGAGTCGTAGTCCTCGTCGTCGTAGTCCTCGCTTTTGTGTAAGACGGGGGCCGGCGGGGGCGGGGCGGCGCTCATCATGGAGGGGTGGGGGGCGAAGGCCATGGCGCCCTGGGCCGGCTGTGCTGGCTGCACGGCGCCGCCGCCGCCAACGCCCGCCGATGCCGTGTTGCCCATGTGCATGTACTGTGGCGGCGGCGGCACGGGGGGGCTGCGAGGGGCGAGAAGGCGGGACGTTAGTAGTGGTCGCATCGACCGCAACACCGACCAATCACAGTCACAGCAGCGCGATCAACCCCCCCACCCTATTTTTCCCATCAACCCCCTCCCCAGCATCAGAAATCAAGCACTTTTGCTCCCTGCGCCGATGTCCTGGACTCCAGCGGGAGAACAGCGCCCCCTCCCTGTGCGGCACCGCAGACCCACCCTGCAGGGTTTTGTTGTTCATGGAGGCTGAGAGCCGCCGACTGGCCACATCAGCGGACTAAAAAAGATTAAAAAACGGCAAAGGCGGCGGGGAAGCGGTCTGGTTCTGGCTCCGTCAGACCAGCTGGACTGAGCCCACATGCTGCCTTCAAGGGCTCAGAGAGGAAATATAGTGGAAAAAGAGCAAAAACGAAGCACCCGCGTCTGCGCGGAACCACGCGGATCAGTGATGAAGTTTGTTATTTACATGACAGCCTGAAGGCAAAATGTCCGTACGGGCCTGAACCCGCCGCCGCCCTTTCTTTGCCTTCAGTTTTACGTTTGGGCATAAAACATTGAAGTTCTGCCGGTTCTGTCAGGTTCTGGATGTCCGGGGCGCCACTGGAACTCACAGCTGATGTTTTACAGAGCCACCTCAGTCTTACGCTCGCGTCACCTGAAGCGAGACCGACGTCACAGCTGTGCACCGGAGGGGGGGGGGGGCCGCCAGATCACCATGGAAACGATGCATTTAAGCAGCTGCTGCTGCTCCACTAAAGGCCACCTTTTTTCTTAATCTTCCTCTTCCCTTCATCACTCGCTCATGATTTTGTCAGCTCCCACAAAATCACTACAACTTCAAAACCGACCCGCCGACGCGTGCGGCGTCCATGTTTCCTCCCGTGAACACGAGCGCGGCCGCGTGTGACGCCGCGTCTTCTTCCATCCATAAAATTGATTTGATCGGACTAATCAAGAGGAGACCGGCGCGCAAAAACCAGCCCACAGCCAGCGGTTCTGGAGCGCGCCGCCCCGGTCCGGGCTGTGGCGGTGGTGTGCGTGGGTACCTGTGGAACCTGGACGTGGCCTGCAGGTTTGTGCTCGACTGAGAACCGTCCTCCTCGTCGCCGTCCGTCTCGCTGTCCTCCGAGTCGTCCTTTTAAGCGTGGCGAGAAACGCAACAGAGAGCCTGGTTAGCGCGCGCGCCACACCTTTAACACGGCGGGTCAGAAGCCGCGGTGCAGACCGGGTCCCACCTCTTGCTCCGATTCCGTGCCTGACAGCTTCTTGTCTTTGCCTTTGGAGCCGGCGCCGCCGTTCTTGTGACCGGACCCGGGTTTTCGACCCCTGGAGACGAAGGCGGAGGAAGCAAAGGATCCAGCGTCAGCGCTTCGCTACGTGCTACAACGCAAAAGCTGACGGTATCTCTTTGTGCGCATGCTTCAATGAGCACGCCGGAACCGGCTCCGGACCCGGGCGCTGGCACGAGCCGCCTCTACAGCCGATGAGGTCCGGGAGCGCCATGAAGCCGTTACCTGCGCGGGACTTTTTCCCCGCCCCCCTCGCTGTGGTTCTCCTCGCCTTCGCCCTGCATGTCCGGCACCGTCGCCACCAGGTCTTTTAAGAAGTCAAACTGCTGCTCCAGCTCAATGCACTGCTTTCTACACACACACACACACACACACACACGCACACACACCTCTTATCTGATGGGCAAACAGATAAACTGGGAATATAAGTTTTCCAAGAACATGTACAATCTGAGTCTGGCTGTAAAACTCCTACCACTGCTTACAAAGACAAACGCTCTGGGATCCGTCAACACAATCACACCTTCGCCACAATAAATATCAGGCGTCTGAATTCTACTCCAATCTAACATGCTCGCCGACCCTGGCGCGGCGTGAGGGAGCACAGGTGCCACGCCGGCGGACGCAGGCACTTACAGGTGTGACGTCGTCATGGTCTTTGCGTTCTTCGACTGGGTGACCTGACAGGCCTTTGTGAGCAACGATTCCAGGAAGAGCTCCAGCGCCCTCGCTGGCGTCTCGGTGAAGGAAAGTACGAGGTGACACGCGTGCGTGCGTGCGAGCAGAGAAACGCGCTACAGAACCAAAGACATCCGGGTCGGGACGTGACTCCCATGGTTTGGGCCGATCGTGGCGGCATCCTCGTGATGCGTGCGTGCGTGGTTAAACTCTGACTGTGTCTGATGAAGGCTGGAACACAGACACTCGGCAGTGATTTGGCGTCAACCATTTACATGTTTGGTTCCTGGATTAATCGAGGACCTGCCTCAGCTGTCAGTGCTTCGTTAATATCGCTACTTCAAATACTTGCGCGCAGTAAAGAGCCCAAAACACCTGATCGCAACAGGAGGCGTTCGGCAGGAAGGATACAGATAATAACCGGTACTGCTGCCGCCACTTTGCCTATTTCTTCGTCTGTCTGCATAATCTTCTTGATCCTCGCCTGAAACGAGAAAGAGGTCGGTTTTACACAAGTTGCGGCAAAAAAAACAAAACTGTGGCATCATTTCAAGAAGCACGGATGAGCTGCGGGGCAGCCTTCGGAGTGTTAAACGCGAGACCCGAGTAAAACGTCACCTCAAAAATATTATTTAAAAAACCCACATATCTCCGGGGCGTCCTGCAGATTAGGAGGTTCCTCCAGACGGGGCTGGATATTCGGGCATAAACATAAACAACAGGTTTGCACAGATTCATAACGTCCATCTGCGCTTAGCTGCTCATGCTAAAAACAACGTTAATCCACAGGCGCGCTGCTAATTTACGGCGCACGCTGACGAATCCAACTGGGGAACGGTGACACGGACGCAGAGTTCGCCGCGGCCGTTTGTACGCGGCGAGACCGCCGCTCACCTTCGCCTGTGGGGGGCAAAGCCAGTCGGTTTGTTCGCGATTTACAGCAACAAAACCAGGCCGAACACCTCCCGGGGGCTAGCTAGAGAAGTTAGCATGCCGCCACACTGTTTGCTAACGCCAGCTAGCCGCGGCGCCGGCTCGGGGAAGTTTCGACTTACCGGAGGGAATCTGGCGTTGTATTTCTTCTTTTTGCTGGGCATAATTAAACTATCCGCGTGGCCGACCTACAGCGCGTCTTATATTGAGGATTATTGCGTTATATCATATGTATCCAATTCACCTCCGCCGCGCACACACCGGTTGGCGATAGCTGCGCGGCTAGCTAGCTAGCTCATTAGCACGTCGGCGTCGTCGTCACTCCGCCGCTCGCCTGGTTGGTCAGTTTAGTTCCGCGGGGTCAAAGCGCCGCCGGGTTAAAGCTGGCGGCGCCCGCCGGTGACGTGCCCGGGCCACATTAATAACAACAGTAATAAGGCTAAATGTGAGTTATTAATACCACACTGCTGAAGTTAATAAGTAAACGCAAACGGACAAACGCAGGCGGGGGTGTATGTGTGAGGGGGGGAAATACACAGCGCAAATGGTGATTTACGCTGGGCGCAACCACACAGACGCCAATTCACTATAGTCCCACTTCGGCCCGCGCTGTTGCGTCGTGCCAGGGGACGTATGGACGTTTACATTGATACGTCATCTTCGGGGGACGAGGTTTGGTCCCGCGAGTGGCGGAGCCGCCTCATCAGTTTTGGACTTTGGATGGAGTCGGCCGCCCCGGGCGTCGGCGGGGAGGAACGGTCCGGCCGGGGCGCCGCCGCCTGCGCGGAGGAACACTTGGTCGACGCACTCCGGCGCGAGCGACTTGGCGCTAAGCTCCATTAAAAGGGCGTGATCGTCGCGGCGCGAACATACGCCAAGTACGTACGCACGCTGCAACTACTCATAACAACTCTCCGAGGGGACGTCGCCGGCCAGGGCGAACGTGGGGGGCTCATCCGCCGGCTAGTTCGCCACAAGCGGGCGAGTCGACCCCGCCGAGGCGGCCTTTGTGCGTTCGGTTCACGGGGAAGCGTCCAGAGCGGCTGACGCGGAAACGGCCGGGCAGACGCCGCTAATGTAGCATTCAAGCTAGCAGCCTTGTTTACCCGGGGCCGCCGCCCGGAGCCCGCTACCCGGAGCCCGCTACCCGGGACTTTCAACCAAGCAACTGCTGGATTTTAACCAACTAAACCAAACTAAACTTTACTCTGCTCCCGCAGCGGCCGCGCGATGGAGGAGGAGGACGTGCAGCCCGGGGACGGCGACGCGGAGTCCTTCACCGCGGACTTCTACGCCGCCGAGGCCATGGCCGCAGACAACGACCACTGGATCGTGTTCGACTCGAGGAGGACCCCCAGGTCCGAGTTCGACGGCTGGCTGGAGACCAACAGACCCTCGCAAGTGTGCCGCTACGGCGACGATGAGTCGTGCGCGGGCTCGGTGGGCTGGATCGCCGTGTACGGGCCCGGCCACTGCCCCAGCAGAGGGGACGTGGAGGGTCTCCAGGAGAGCTGGGAGGAGCTGCTCGCCAGCGGCCGGCCCGTCAACTTCCACACGGTGCGGGAGCTGGCCCTGAACCACGAGGTGCTCTCGGGGAAGTGGCTCATGTACTTGGACACGGGCTTCAAGCTGGACCACGCGTGGGAGTGCGTGGCCAGAGCGGCCCTGGACGGCAAGATCTCCGGGGCCAAGGTCAGCCCCTACGACCCCACCGCAGACAGCCGGCAGGTCATCTGTGCCTACAACCGGAACTTCACCGACGAGAGCGAAGTGATCCAGCTGGACTCCTGCATCCGCGCCGCCGGGGTCAAGTGCCCCCTGGTCTACAAGCCGGACGTGTACACCTACCTGGGGATCTACCGCCACAACCGCTGGAAGCTCTGCCCCACCATCTACGAGAGCAAGTTCAACCTGGAGTGCGTCCCCAGGCGCTCGCACATCGTCAACAAGGTCACCAACCTGGAGGTGACCTGAGCCCGCGGTGGGGGGCCGCAGGTCACCAAGCTGGAGGTGACCTGAGCCCGCGGTGGGGGGCCGCAGGTCACCAAGCTGGAGGTGACCTGAGCCCGCGGTGGTGGGGGGGCGGCGCTCCTCCGACCAGACACTGGGTGCTTCAATCATGCTTAACTTCCTCCCTTTAGATGACAAAAATTAATAAAGAAAAAAATCATCTCACTCCCTCCACGCTGGAAGACTTCAAACACCGCCACATGTTCTTGGATCCATGCGCAAGAACGTTTGCATCCTTGAGGTTCTACCTGAACACGCCAACGCCGACCGACCGGCCGGCGGTCGCGCATGCGCTCCTGGGACGCGCTCACGCGGCCGCCGAGTCGTTATCGCCCTAATTTCTCTGGCTTTGCTCCTGACTGTTGCCAAATAAAAGCTGGCTTTTTGAAGACCATCTGTTTGCTGTGTGCGGAAAGAAGGCGGCTTTGGGATTTTGACAAAACTTTTTTTTTTTATATACCAAAACTTGAATATTATAATCCACTCACAATGACACCAGTATAAAACAGCTTAATTACATCTCTAGGGCATATTTGACCGGCGAAGTAAAAGCAAGCTGACCAGCGGGTTTTCAGGCTGTTGGGTTTAAAACTGCAGCAATTTTTCATAACCGTAGGAAACCTGATCAGGTAAGATCACAATAAATCAAGATCTACAGCCGTGTGGAACGAGGCATGAACCTTTTTACACTTCTCTGCTATAAGCATGTACTATCAGCACTGATGCTGCTTGTATAATTATTTACATGTAGACCTTCATTTGGTTCTCAACACATAAGTACGGTTTGTTACTGCAAAGGCACCTGTGTGAAGACGTGGGATTACAGTGTCACTGTAGACCTTCAGAAGACGTGGAACATTAATACAGATCCAGAAGAGGTGCGCGGCGGTTACTTTATGTAAAGGAAGACAGACATATTTTTGCATAGACTTACCTCTAGGTCAGATTACATTCTTAAAAGAGGATACCGGCGCCTTTGTCTACCATAAAAAAAGGCACCTTGAATGTACAGTGAACGTTACACTAACACTGGCTGGAGCTACTGATGCGGTTACATGACGGCACACGAGCCAGACGCGCCTGGCGTGTCATCAACGGGCCATCGTGGCCGCCGGCGTGTCGGCCGGCCGGTCCGCGGCGTGCAGCCCCGCGTTATCTGCCCCGCTCCCCTCTGCGTCTAGTAGCAACAAAGGGGGTGAGGGGGGCTTCAGTTCTGCGGGCTAACGGGTCTGATGGGGTTTGAAAGTGTGTCTTTGGAAAAAATATATATATTTTTTTAAATCACATTAGGTTTGGTGTCCTGACACGAAACCGGCTTGGCTTCCACTATTAAAAATGGAAATGAGGCGATCCTCGTCGGCTGACATCAGCTCGTCGAACTCATCCAGCACGGGGGGGCGGTGGCCGCTGCCGCCGGACGCCACGTCCATCATGCTCTCGCTCTGGAGCAGGCTGACGATGCTGGTGGGGTAATTCATCCAGGGGCTCCCTGGGTTGCTGGTGGGGTCGAAAGTGTTCTGGGACGCCGAGCTGTTCTGGGCGACGGTGGACAGGCCGGCGAGGGTGGCCTGCTGGCAGGAGGCCTGGGCCAAAGCGGAGGCGCCGTTGCCGCTCTCGCTCATGAGCCGGGGGTTCAGAAGGTCTTCCAGGTCGTCCATGTTTAGGCTGTCCAAGGTTCCTGGGGCCTGGGCTTCGGAAAAGCTGGGGAACTCCGGGAGGTCGTCCTCTGCCAGAGAGGCGTCCACACGGTACTGAGACGCCTGCAGGGCGAAGGAGCTCCCGCTCTGCGAGGAGGACGCGCTTCCCTGCGAGGCTGCCGACTCCTGGGTGATGGCCGAGGAGATGTTGGGGAAGAACTCGTGAAGGTCTGACAGGTTGACCGTTGACAGGTCCTGATTGGCGGCGGAGTTGGTGGCGGCAGCCGGCGCCTGGGTCATGGTGAAGTTGGGCACGGGGGTGGCCTTGGGCTGCGAGCCCAGGGTCAGGGGCTCCATCAGCTTCCACGTTTGGCTCGCGGCCGCAGACGAGATGGAGGAGGAGGCCTCCACTTTCGGCTGCACCGAGAACATCTGACCTGGCTGGATGTAAGTGAAGGGAGGCTGGGGTTTGGCTCCGCTGCCAGCAGGGGGCGCCATCGCAGCTGCAACGCACAGACACGACAAGGAAGTTCACAGACTGGAAATACTCCAAACATTGGTTACCTAGTAAGAATCCTGCGGCTATCAGTTTAATTATTAATTTTTATTGAGTTTGTTGGCCTACAGATTGACCAGCCAACTTCTTTCAGACAGGAAGTAAAGTGGGAGATGAAAAAAAGACCCAAAAAGGGTTATCGTCTCAGATATTCACCAAATGACCGCCCGCGGCTGCGACGTGGCCTTCTTTGTCAATTATCTATATTCTGGTCGTGTTTTGATCTATAAAACATCAGGATAGCAACAGACTGCCTGCAGCCTCTCTACAACCATGTCTAAAGAGCAGCGTATTTCCTTCATGTGGTGATTTTGTTCCTCCAGCTAAGTTGTTCAGCGTCTGAGCGACTCAAAGACCCACCAGCTTGCGAGGCCATGGACGGAAGCTTGGCCGTCACCGTTCTCCTGGCCGGGCTAATGTGCCTTCTGTCCGACGGGATGGACACTGAAATTCCAAACAGACAAGACGATGATGATGATGATGATATTTCAAAGCATTATGGGATGGCATGAAAGGTAAGCTGATATCACGGTCGTACCGCTGGACAGCACGGGCCCCAGCTTCAGGCTCTGGAACATCTCCCCCGTGCGCTGCCTCTTCTCACTCAGCCTGTATTCATCTGTGGAAGCAATCAGGAGTTAGCGGGAGCCGACCGGTGTTGGAGGGTTAAACACGGGTAGCGCGGCTCTCACCGGGGTCCGCGGGCAGGTACTGGAAGTCCATGGGCTCGCTGACCTCGCGGTCGGAGGGCCGGCGGAGCTGCATCTTGACTCGAATGGGCTCCTTGAGGTTAGTGTCGCGGTAGGGAGGCGTGCGGAACACGATGGCCACCTGCCTGTGGACGTCAGCCTGGGAGAAGGTGCCCTTCCCCTCCCAGGAGTCCTGGAAGAACCGCACCTCGATGTCCTCTGTGGTTTGGGGAGGGGGCAGACGAGCAGACAGTCAGGGAGACAGGAGAGCCGAGAGCGGACTCATTAGCAGGACAGGAGAAACAAAGCAAGAGCTCAAAGAGCCTTGCATCACTTCTCCTGCCACGAGACGGCGACTTTGACCACAACTTGTAATTAGCTCCGGCTGTCAAACTCGGGAGTAAAGCGAGTGATGTTCAAAGCGAAGCGTGTGACAGCTGCGCTTGCTGCGGAAACGGCTGCGTGACGCCCTGCCGGCGAGATCACACACCAGACTTTTATCACATAGTCCAGGACTTGGGATTTTCCTCCCTCCACACTGATGTAACATGAGGCCGAGCTCTCCTCGCGGGAGCATCCGCGGTTTACGGCGCGTTTGCCAGCCGTGATCAAACTGCTGCAAAATGACTGAGAAAAGGCTCGTTTTCAACTTTAAAACCGCCCCATCTTTGATCTTGGTCGTATTTGCGAGTCAACTGGGCAGCAGGGGATCATGAAAGCGAGGCGGTGTCACAAAGATCCGAGGCTCGGAGGCTGGATGCGACGCGCAGCCGCGCCGCCTCTGACGGGCAGCCTGGCGTCCTGCTGCAGAAGAGTCGCTTTCAACCGCAGAAGATCAATTCGGTAAAAAGGAGGGTTGGCGGTGAAGTGGAGCGAGCAGGCTGCGGCTCGTTATAGAAGTCAGTGATGGAGATGGCAGACGCGCCGTTAAAAGGCCCGTTTGCCCCGTTAGCAAACAGCAAGCGCAGAGCGACGCCAGCATTCGTTCCCGGGTATGCGGCCGGCTACCTTTTAACCCCTTTCAGCTTCAGTGTCTTGAGGAAAACATCTGGCTCTTTAGCTGCGGAATGCTCCTTTAATTTTGTCTGTGTGTGTGTTCGAGTGTTTTATGTGGTGGGTTTATGAGGACACAGTCGCAAACGGCAAAGGTGGGATCGTTTCCCATGGATTCAGACGTCGTTAACATTGAAATATTGCTTCTTGCCGCTTGGTGCAGTCATGTTATAGCTAGTAGAATATTACATGTGGCAGGCTGAAGGTTAATCTGAAACTTTAAGACCCCTAAATAGGTCTTGGAAAGAGATTTGCTGTGATGTGTTCGAGTGGAGTCAAGTAAAATTAGGAAAACATTTCTTAAAGGTGCAGTGCATCATGTGACCTCTCAGCATTTAAACATTCAAAAACAATTAGACCCTTGTTATTTATGCTGAATTGTGTGCAAATGTTTCCAACGACGTCAGAATCCGTCACTCAGTTCAAGCTGACCGCGCGTTTCATTTGTTCAATTTTTTTTAAATATATTTAAGCATCTGCATTTTATTACTTTCCATTTAAGAGCCAACATTCATGGCGACGTTTTGACACTACACAAACATTCCCAGTATGACGCACAGTATTTTTATGACCCACAGATTTTAAGTGCTGGTTCCCCCTCATCCGAGCTCAGCACACGAGCTTCGCTAAGCGGCCGTGTGGCTGTTAGCGGAAGATGATGTTACATAAGCCAACGCCACCCGCAACCACTTCACTGGAACACGATAATGTTCGCGGCTTCAGACGCCTCGTCAGCGGTGGTCCATCAGCGGCTAGCATGATCCCGCGCGGCTTCACCGCGTCATCGGGCTGCGGTTCCGTTTACTCTTTCGGGGGTTGAGGGCCCCCTAGTGGCAACGGGGGGAACACCGTTTGCTTACGGGAGGCGCCGGTCAGTGGAGACGCATTCATAAGCGGCAGTTAAATATTTAAAGTTTGTGTGGTGCTTTTCTGCGATCTTTCTGAACTGTTAACACACAAACACACACACACACACAATGTTATCGTACCTTTCTGCACTTTGTCACACAGCAGGAAGATCTCATCTCCCCCTGTGCAGCTTCCACAGTTGCGGTTGACCCTGCAGATCTTCAGCTCGGCTGTGTTGGGGGCTCCTGCAGAGGCACAGCGGCGCATCCGTGAGCAGATCAGTGCGTCGCCGCGGCAACGCGGCCAAAACTGAACTCGCTCCCTCTCCCCCAAAGTCAAATACACACTTCAGTTACACACTTAAAAAACGTTCTAACCATAAAGGGTTAACGCGAGGTGGAACGGAACCGACACGACGACATACGCCCAAAAGGAAGGAGAAGCAAGAGGAACACCATTTCATTGTTTATGGCAACGTAGAAAAATCTGAATAATTTCAAAACAAATGACAGCGAGACCTAAACTCTTTGTGTTGGGTCCCGTTTCCAGGAAATAAAAAAAAAACATAACCTGAGCTAAAGTGAAGGGGCATCACTGACCCATAAAAGGCATGGGCTTGATTTCACTGATCATGTCAAGGACTCAAACATGACGCCAGAGGAAGCAGCTGAAAGGCGCGGGTGGACCATGGAGTTGAATTCTTTTTTATTTTTTTTTATTTCAGAGAGTGTGATGTTTTATTTCTAATGTAAATATTGTATTAATATCGTCAATGTGTATAGGTGACCAAGTTTAGAGGGAGGAGCTTTCCTGGTGGTCGTTTGTGGCTGTTGCGACCGTCTCCGTGTGTCTGGCTGTTTGCGATTCACCTGTGAAGACTCACGTATAAAAATTGTGGAGGGGGAAAAAAAACCCAGGTCCTTGCTGAGAGCGTGTTCACGTGACTCGCATGTCACTGTGTCGGCGTCAGAGGGAGAGGAAGTGTAAAAGCGACTGAACGAGAGCGAGGACGAGCGCGAGCGCGAGCGCGAGGGTGGTGCTGAGGGTGTCACGGTTTCCTTCCAGCCTGAGGGTTATAAATACGCCCGGGCTGAAGAGTCGTACCTGCTAAGAGGAACTTCAGAGTTTCAGAAGTTCCCAGGTGGCAGATGCAAACTTCCTGCTTTCTGCTCGCAGCGGACGTTAAAACCCACTGGTCTCTCAGCTCGCCCGGGAGATTTAGTACCGGCAGCGAGCAACTGGAAGAATTCTACTCAATGTATCAAATGTTTAGAAACAAAACATCACTTCGCTATTTCATCCTTTGTGTGAAATGTTGTCACAACGCTTGACCTTCGACCTCCAAACAGTTCATCCTCGACTCCCCTAAATAAGAGTTTTCATTAAGAATGGCACGGGTATGAGTGACCTTTGACCTTTCGGGTGCAAAATATCCTGATTTTATGCGTGCATTACAAAACACATCATATAACAGGATATATAATCTATAAATGATATATGATGTGGGAAGCAGTTATAATCAGCGCCTGAATTATGGCCAAAACCGACCTTCGACCTAAACAGTTCGTTCTTGGGTCCAGGTGGCCATTTGTGGCAAACTGGAAGACTCGTGTTCCTAAAATAGCTATTAGCTTTGATATGTTAGAATACACACACACACGCACACGCACACACTCCACCATGAAGACTTCATATGCATCTGTGGTCGTTTTACATGTTCTAGGTTAAAGTGTAGGGAATATATAAAAAAATATATATATCGTTAGTGAAATTAGTGATCATCAGTGTGTGGCCAACAAAGTATTTGGTGAAGCCACAGCGATCTTGACCTCTGACCTAATTAGTTCACCCCTGCGCCTGAGTCCACATGAATTCCTTGCAGGTGCTGCTACCGTCGCGCCGTCACATGAACGGGACGGACGATCCGAGACGCCGGAGACGGCCGCGGCGGTCGCCGGCGTTACAGGACAGACACCCAGTCACCACCCTCCACCCTCCACCCTCCACCCCCACCCCGCTGCGTGTGTGTCGAGGCGTGCGCGGCGGCGGCGGCGGCGGCCCACTCACGGTTGTCGTAGATGGGCTGCGACACCACGGGCTTGAGAGGAAACAGGTCCCCCGTGGG
>CAAKHG010011679.1:1163-12592 GCA_901007715.1 Dactylopterus volitans | reverse complement strand
ATTTGGTCTCAAAATTCAAGACTCAGCTATCTTTGAGATACTCAATAAACAGGGACAGACTTAAAGTAGCAGTGACTTTGACCTTTGATCTCTCACCACAAAAGCAAACAAGTTCATCCTTGAGATTGAGTCTGTATTTAAAGACTTTATGCAAAGGCGGTCATGAGATTTCGGACAGGAGGGCAACCAAAAACATAATGCCTCCACGCTGGTGACACCCAAGGCCAAAGGCATTGAAAAGGCCAGTGGACGTAACTGAAAGAGTGATGAGTTCAAAATTGCACGGAGCACTTCTTAAATACTGTTTCTGTGCGAACAAAATCCAGCAGGGAAACCAAGCATACAAAAGGAGAACTATCACCCACAATGTGCCTATTTTTCCACGTTGGGTCACATTTCTGACAACCGCGGGCTTTTAATGGGGTCTCTGTGTATCTGTCGGTTACTGTGTTCCTCAGGCGCTCTGACTCACCGCCGCTCACTCTCTTATCAGATCAATGTTTCTTTTCTCTGCAATGCAGCAACTAGTGAAACACATCACAGACACAGCTATATGCTGAGAAACCCCAAAAGCCCTGCACAGACACATGAGTATTAGCCCTCATTGTAGGTTGACCTCAAAGTGCCAACGGAATCAAAGTGAGAAAACAAAGAACACAAAGGACAGCTGTAACTTTTTTCTTCCTGGATAAAGCGCCAAAATAATAATAATGATGATAAAAACTACAATAATTGTTTTGCGAGTCTTGTTGTGGTCTGTTCTTTTTAAGCTCCTTTGATTGACACACTTGAGTCAGATGGGGTCGAGGGAAGGTTAGAACTTAATTAGGCCTGTAGGGGAGATGTTTGTGCGCGTTTGTGCATATGGTGACACTTCAATGCAACTGAAATACAAGTTCCTCATCGGAGCTCACAAAAATTCAAGCTCTAATGGGCACATCCAAGCACCTCTCTTTTGTAAGTCCAATTTGGCCATAAACTTAGGGCTATGTCTGCGAGCTTGCCTGTATACAGTTTCAGAGGTGAGAAAAAACAATTTGAAAACAGCATGCTTCTATCTACAGGGAATCTGTTAGGGTTGATATGGCACCTGGCACACTCAAAAAGCTTTGCAAACTCCTCTTTCATGAAATAATTAGAGAGTATGATGTGGGTTAAGTCCAGAACAATTAATTGCGTTATGAATGTTAAGAGTCGAGAGCGATCCAGCCGAGTTCACGTGGGGGGAAACGTTCCCTGAACTTGCTGGCTAAGCTGCGGGTCTCTGCACAGATCTCCCCTCTCCACCGTGTTATCAATGCAAAGCTCAATGACACCTCATTTCAAGCCATTCACTTAGACCAATTGAATGACGCACCAGCCACTGATAAGGTATTTCAACTCAGCTGTTTAAACCACTCATGTGAAATGGTGTCTCCATTTATTCGTTCTAATTTGCTGAGTGGATTAGAGTTAAGGGGAAAGTACATTGGAGTGGGCTGAGTACAGGGAAAGTATACCCAAAAAGATTGTGGATTCCTGTAATTATCGCACTACTGAGCATTTTAAGCGATTTTCTTTCCATCATGTGTAAGTCACTTCAAATGTTTACAACAAGAGAACGAGGCCTCAATTACATAAAAAAGTAGGCTTTATCATGTATCCTTTACAGGTAGCGCTCTCAATGTGACAGTATTTTATCTAATTTAGATAATAATGTGAATGCATCATGGCAAGAGATATATAATATCAGGGAAGTAAAAAAAAAAAGAGAACATTCACTGAAAGGCATATTTTCACCACAAATCTTTGGGTTAGTCAAAGATTATCCAGAATTTTTTCTTCACAAGTACGTTACATGCTTCTCATGTGTTTATTTTATGACTTCAAACACCGCATAACCTCTCTTTTTTGGCCCTTCACTCTGTGTTTTCCTTGTTTTCATTTGCATCTCCTGTAATCAAGTACATGAATCAACTTTGTGTTATGTTGTTGAGGGTTTGCATCGTTAGAATCAAGTGTTCAAACAAAATCTCCAGCCACCACTACAACCTTATCTCTTTCGTCTCTTATCTGGCAGCATATACATTAGCTGTTAATTGCATCATTTACCCCCTGCAGTGTGTGTGGCATATTCCTTCTCAGTTATGTGCGTCTGCCAGATTATGCTTTATTACCCCCACATGATCTGAATTAGACTCCTATAGAATCCGAAGCAAGTTGCTTGGATTTATATGCGGAACACCCTGGGGAACAGAATCTCAACTTTAAGTAGATACTGTTATGGAAACAGTGTGTCTGCATGAACAATTCACAATGGATATAAATTGTGTTGTTTAAATTCAAAGATAAAACATAACATGTATCTTTAATAAACCAGCTAGAGATTTCATCTGGTCTTCAGGTGATCATTCTACACTGCAAAACAATGATATGTCAAAATAATAAAAAGTTATTATTGTAAAATAATAAGACATTGATCATTTTGTCTGCTTGTAAAAGGAAATGATTCTATAATATCGAATTTTAGCCACCCAATCAAAGCTCTTTATTTGTACTTATTTGTACAGTAAGTTTTCACCATAAAACTCCTGGATTGTGTCATTTTTGCTGGTAAACAAGTCTTCACTGAGTGCTCTGAGTGTAATAGTTTGTAGCACTCGAATGGAGGAGACACAAGGAGAGCTAACCTCAATAAAGTTGTGCGCTGTGTTGTGGTGTGTGATCCAGCCTGCATTAAGAAATGCCTCTCTCCTCCAACATCAACCCACAGAGGTTTCTTTTACTGCTGACACAGACTGATTAGCTATGCAATGTTGAACGCCTGAAAGGTGCCGTTTGCAGCAGTTTACAAAGAGGTCACTGCATCATGCACATCTCACCGGTGCAAACAAAATAAGTGAGTGATCTCTGAAACTTTGCAGTAGGTTTTAAGCCTTTCAGACGCTACCTTAAGTTGTAGCTTAGCTGGGTTACCAAAAAAACAAAAACAAAACAAAAACAAAACGAAAAATCCTTTTTCCTCCTTTTTTTTTTTTTTAACAAATCATATGCAAATAAAGTACAAGAAGCGGTGATGTGATTGGTTGGGGGTACTGTATATTTCAAGTTAAGATGCTACTGCAGATTCATGTTTCCCACTCTGTATTTCTTTGTATCTAAAGATGGCATCTCTCTTATTCATCTTTCTTTTCTCAGTTTCACTCAGTATCCCAGTATCTCACTCAGTTCCACATCCCCAGTTGCACATTTTCCCATTCTCCATCTCTTTTTGTTTGGCACCATATTCTCTTAGTTCATTGTCTATCTGTCAACTTCTTTCTTTTTTTTTCCAATTTCTCTAAAATGCATCTTCCTTGCTCAGCTGATTGCCTTTGCTATCTCCTGTCTTATCTGTTGTCCCTCTACTACCTGCCAGTTCCTTGGGGGAGGTGGGCTCTTTGGCGACAGATGGCGGTCTGCTTTTCATCTCAATGGCAACCCTGGAGCAAAAGCGGGCCTTAGTAGGTGAAAGCAGCTCCTCGCTGGCCAAAGAGTCAGTCCTTGTCAGTATGCTCCGTCCACCGCTCTCCTCCTCAACTAGTGCTACAGTGTCTCTCAGGGTGTTGCTAGGTGACATCGCCCTAGACGGGCCCAGCGCTTGATCATCCTGACTGTCAGTCATTTTTGAAGCAGAGCGAGGCAGGACTTGGACTTGCCCGCCTCCGCCTTGTCCATTGCTCTGTGGTCGTGGCACAGTTGCAGAAATGGCTGCTTTACCGTGAGCTGCTCCTTGGTGGCTGTAAACCTTGTATCTTATCATTAGGATAATAATAAAAACCAGAACAGAAGCCACAATAATCCCACCAATGATAATGATCATTGTTCCGCCCAAGAAGTGGCTGTGGAGTGCCTGACACTGGCTGAACTCTGTGTCCGTAGTGAATGACAGACAACCAAGAGGACGTGTTGCAGTCAATGATGTGATGACATCATCAAACACGGCAAGGACACAGAGATCGTAGTTGCGTCCGGGGGCAAGGTCACGGACCAGGAAGTCGTTGCTGCTGGATGGAATCATCCTGTAAATAGAAAGACAAAAAAAACATTACTTGTATAACAGGCTAATTTACGGAAATAGGTTGACTTTTAGGAAACACATTTTTTTTTTTTTTTTGCCACTGGTTAGATAGGAAGACAACACCCTCTGGGCATCCATATTTTACAGGTGTCAGGTACTGCCGTTAAAAAAGGATATGAGGCATGCCAAACTCATTCCAGGCTTTAGCAATACACCGGCTTTTCTAACTGCTCCAACCACTAATTTACACTTATCCAATGCATCAATCCATACATGACGAAATGGACCAGTAATGGTTTTACTGGAACTTACAGCAGATGTTAGTTCTGTATCTTGATGGTCAACCACAATCTTGAGGGTTGCTTAGCAACCTCACTAAGACAAAATGATTCAAGGAAATCCATGCCATCTAAACAACCGTGGTTTAGATGACACAGCAAAAATCGCTGAAGCACATAACTTATCACAACTTGTTTTTAGATTAATCATACAAATAATACAGAATGTACTCTATAGGGAGCTTTATAGGTGCCAGAAGGAGCAGTGACTGAACTGAGTGAGCCAGGCTTGGTGATTCCCTCTGACTCCAGTTTTCAAGCTAAGCTTTGTTCATTGCCTGCTGGGTCGAGCTCCATATTAAAACATATACGATGGTGGTCTCTGCGCAAGCAATCAAATAAGAATGTATTTGCCAAACAAATATGAGGCTTACTATGTGCCCTTGCAGAAAACCATCAAGTAACAATTTGGATCCCAACTAGGAGAAAGCAACTCCTTAGACTGGAGTATTATACAACAATTTTACATTCTGTTCATTTTGTAAGCTCTTCTTTTTTATTCCCTCTCACTTCTATCATTTTATGAGCAGTTTGATATATAAAAGACTCAATTGAACAAAACACTTAAATATGCTTTCATTTCATTAAAAATGTAACAATGATGCAAAACCTATAAATCCATCAGTGAAAGACAACAAAACAATCATACTGTCATTAAGTTTCCTGTCATTATATAAAACTGTGATTTGTTGGAAGCACATTATGTCAAAATATCCACTTAATGACACTGCATTATGCTGCTGCATACATCATCTTGCATACGTTGGTTTGGCCAGTTTGAGAGCTGTATCAGAAATCCAAAAAACATCTGCCAACACCAGTCTTTCTCTGTCCAACTCTGTCTATAACCACACCAGTCGAAGAGTTGCAGACTTCAAGAACAATAATTCTTGCAAAATGGCATGATTGCATCTACTTGTTTTGCTACCCTGTATTGTAACACAGGCGATAACATTGTAAATTTCTATTTGGCGATGTTTGTGACTCAGAAGCAAGCAACCTCATATTCCCCATTTTTCCAATAAGATGCAGTTCATAAACCCTTGTTCTGACAAACACTCACAGAAATTCATCTCCCACAACTGCAAAAAAAAAAAAAATCATCATTCTCTGATTAAACACATGCCTGTTTCATCCTTTTGTTACTTTCTATCTTGGTCTTTCCCGAGGTGAATACTGTAGCTCTAGTTGTTCCTTGCTGTGGCTTTCCTCTGGGAAATTCAGAAAGAAAATCACTCAGGTAAACTAGAGCAATGCCTCTTCTCTGCTTGTCTCTATGTGTTCTCTGGGGGTCTTAACAAGTGGAATTGTCAAATATGTCATGGCTACATTTTATCTAAACCATATTTCCCTTCTGCTTAATTCACATTTTCCCTGATGTACAGCAAGGCTCTCTGTGCCTCACCCAATAAATGTATTTCCACCTCTGCACGTAGACAGATGGGCGCAAGTGTGTGAATATGCGCGGGTGAGTGAGTGTGTGTGTGTGTGTGCGCGCGCGTGTGAGTGTGAAAAGCAGTGAGCAGCACGCTTATTGGCTGGCCTGGTCTCGGTGCCAAGCTCATCGATGGCATTGAACCTCCACCAGGAAGTTTATTTTGGCAGAGAGCTGTGTGTGTATGTTTGTATGTGGGTTTTTTTTTTTTACTCTTGTGACCTTGTGTGTTTGTCAGGTCTAGTGTGAAATGATGCCTGGATTGTTTTCTTGATAGGAATCGAGCTAAGAAACCTTAACTGAAATGATACCTCGGTAAAAAGTAGCAGCATGAGCAGACCTGGACTGAGATTTCTTTGAGCAAATTTCAGGGAGTAGTGAAAAGAAAAGAAAAAAGGAAAAAAAAAATGAAATCCAAATCTCTCTCTATCTTGTTAGAGTAAAAAATGCAATAGGCAAAAAGGCATGTCCCTGAACAAAATATGTTTGTGTTTCTCTTGCAATTAGATAAACTAAATCATAAATTTTTTAAGGATAAGACTTCAGAGGGCATTGGGGGACATATTCACATTGTCCAACAAAGTGCATTGAGCTTTCTAATCCAATATGCAGCCTGACACACTTCGCTCCATTGAAACACGTAAGGCTCAAACTTAAAAATTATTTCTGTGGTCTGTTATAATGCGGGCAGCAATTCCAGTGAGTCACTATGAGGTGTATGAATGTGTGCTATAAGAAAATTCGAAATAATAAGACATGATGCAAAAAAATACAAGTGATTCTAATCAAGGTGTCATGGAGACAGGAGGAACAGGGGAGCATGTTTGAATATGTTTCCAAAATTTTCATGACATGAAAACAGTTGCTTTAAGTTTTAGTCTCAATCTTATTTTGAAATGCTGAATTTTGTTAAACTGAACACTATGGATCAGCTTATACAATGGTGCTTTGCTTGTTATTTGATGATATGCCAACTGACAATAAGGCACCTGTGTTAAGCAGAAACCAATGAAAGAGAATGTGCGTATGTGTTCTTAGCTTGTCCCTGACAATTTACGCTAATTTGTCATTTCTTGTCATTTCTATCCTGGAAATGTTATTTTATAATGATTCAACATAATATGGTTGACACATAAACACAGACAAAATGATCCTCTACGATATACTCGCTTGTCACTGGCTTTCCGTTTCTTCCATGTATACCATGTCTTAGGCCAGTAAACAACAACATGTGACAATGTTATGACAATGACCCTTAAGCATATGTACACTTGTTGGAGTGAAATTTGCGTAATAGTGATTATCAAAAATCATAAAAGATGATTATCAATGATTATCAAAAATTAAGAAAGCTTAATCATCCCGGACAAGTGAATTCAGTCTCAAAATTGGTTGCTCACAATGTCAAT
The DNA here is from genome assembly GCA_901007715.1 of Dactylopterus volitans. NCBI lineage: Eukaryota > Metazoa > Chordata > Actinopteri > Syngnathiformes > Dactylopteridae > Dactylopterus > Dactylopterus volitans. The sequence goes on along the minus strand of CAAKHG010011679.1, from coordinate 5,371 downwards.
ATTCATAGAATATTGTCATTTAAAGAACAACCGAGAAAGGAGTAGAGGTTAGCACTGACTCTGTAAACCAGCTTATCCCTGTACACAAGCCAAACAAGGACAACTTCTCTTTAAAATTTAACAGGATTTATTAACAGCATACGCTAAAACTCCTCTCTACCTACATATGAAAACAAACACCAACAACAAACACCGTGTGTGGGTGGTGTGGTGTGTGCGTATGTGTGTGTGAGTGGATAGGTGTGAAAAGGGCAAAATGGCGGCAACGACCTGTGGGGTCAACCGATGGATGAACGGGGGAACAATATGGCAGCCACAATGCATGGGGTGGACCAAACGTAGGGAGGTGAAACAAAATGGCGGTCAACCAGAAAAGGAGAGGCTGAGGGGGAAACTTTTTTTTTTTTTTTGTTTATTTGGGAAGCTTAATTTGCACACGCTCTGATATGTTGGAATGTGCCTGAGTGGTTAGCAGAAAGAGTGGAAAGGAGAAAGATAGTTGAACACAGCGTTCTGACGACCTCAGATCAGATCAAATACTTGCATGCGCTATGCAGAACTCACTGGCTCAGCTGATGAGCCGCGTGAGTCTGGACCTTTAACTAACACAAGCACTGATCTGGATCGCGGGTGCAGCCAAACAGATAATGGCAGAACAACACTGATGCACTATGACACAGCAGACGCATGAAAGGTGAACACATTATAAACACAGCAAACATGTTATTACACTGACACCTGCCACCGGCTACAAGCCTCTTACTGATACAAGTGAGGTGTGGTACTCTGCCCTGGGCTCCTTTGCGCTAGCCAGGCGGCATCAGTAAGTGGTTGTCGGCAACTACTGTCTTCTCAGCACAGCGGCTAATCTCTGGTGAGGTGAGCTAATTCTGGTGTGCGGTGGGGAATTAGTGGGGGTAAGAGGAAGGCTCTTTGTCGTTCTTTGTCTTCTTAAAGCAGGTAGGGCATGTCAGCTAACTGGCTTCCGGTCAAGAGGGGAAAATCTGAGGTCTCGCACTGAGCATTTCTGTTCTTTACTAGCACCAATGAGGGAGAGGAGATCGCTTGACCGGCGAGGAAAATCCACAGGGCTGATCAGGATGCGTCCCACGTGGGATGAGCGGCCTGATCCCAGAAGCTGTGGTGGTCACCTCTATTGGCACAGAGTCACTTTGTCAATGATTCCAACCACAAGCCGCAATGATTACTTCTATCGGTGGCGGAATCACTGTTACTCGTCCATGCCAGAAGCTGACCTTAGTGAACCTTATCCATTGGAGCCGGATATTGTGCTGGCCCCCCTGCTGGTCGGCTGGGGTTGCGTGAGCTCTGGGTGCGTCGCTCAGCTGATCAGCTGGTTAGATTAGACCACATGTTGGTAGGTTGTTGAACCGAGCTCTTTGCTCTTCTGTTAGCAACACGTGGACTTTGAGGCTGTTGGAGGTGCATGTAGAACGACGTTGTCTGAGGCTGTTGTGAGGTACTACATATTGTAGTATACATGCAGAACAGCAGGTGGTGTTGTAACTTTTCAATACACACCAAAGAATAACACTATGTTGGCATCCAATTTTTTTTCTAGGGAGCACAAATGAGTACAGAGAAACAAGAAGACGATGGCAAGTGCATGATCAAAAACAGGCCATTTGGTCTGGATGGATGGTGAAGTAGGGTGATTATTCTACAGTGGCCCTTGACTACAAAGCAACTAAAAAGTCTTTGCTGTCCTCCCATTCAGGTGTGGCTATCTTGCTGAAAATCTAATATGCATGCACAAAGTGTGGCTGTGCCATTACAGTTTTCACAGGGACTCCATGCTGACAGAAAGAGTGGTGCTGTCAAACCATTACACTCTGGGATCCAGTTTCAGAAGTTTGCATTCCAGGCCTCCACACACCAAGGCCATGTTGAGAAATGGCCGATAAAAGGTTATCATGATTCATCAAAAATGTTGTGTAATCAGTTGCTAAGTCTTCTTGAGGATGACATTGAACTACCGTTGTTCCTGATGATTAGGTTTGCACCCTGTGCTGTATGGGAGACTCATCATCCACCGGTGATGAATGTGTGTGTAAATATGAGTGTGAACAGGTGATTTTGCCCTTTTTCACTGCAGACATCTTCACGTCACAGTAGGAAAAGCACATGTATAGATAATGAACATAATGATGGCTAAATACCATTTAGCTGCTTCAATTTCAGGGTTCTGGGATTGTGCATGCTTGCTGCTTGCATGCCACAGCCATGGCTTACCAAGACACTTAAATAGAATAGACCCACTAATGTTATTAGTAACACCTGTGCTTTTCCTACTCTGACAAGTTAACATGTCAAAAGGAAATGTAAAGCACTTGGAATAATGGTAATATGGAGAAGTCTATGGAGAATGCAACTCATTTACCAATTTGTCCAAGGATACATGAAATAGTTTAATGTGCATATCTTATCAATCAAGTCCCAAATGAACCCCCAGTGTAAAAATAAAGTCTAAATGCATAATTCATAAACAAGGATAAACAAGGATTATGTGGTCTTGTGTGAAACGATCTGCAGGAAAACCAACGGGATGCTCCCTTTGGGCTGGGAATGAGTTGCTGCCCCAGGTGAAGAAGTTCAAGTATCTCAGGGATTTGTTCATGCGTTAAGGTAAGCAAGAGTGTGACCTGGACAAGTGGATTGCTGCAGCGTCTGCAGTGACGTGGGTATTGTGCAGGTGGCAAAAAATGGTTGAGGAAGTGGCAAAGCTGTAACACAAAGCTTTCAATTTATCATTGAATTTATATTTCAACCCTCACTTATGGTCAAGATTTATAGGGAATGATTGTAAGAATGAAATCGGATGCAGGCGAGAGTAGGGGGAGCAGAACCACTGCACCTTCGAAAGGTGTCAGCCAAGGTGGTTTTAGCATCTGATCACGATGTTCCCTGGACACCTCCTGTTAGAGTTGTTCTGGGCACGTCAGACTAGTAGGAGGCCCCATAATGTGCTGGAGGAATCACATAGTTCATCTGGCCTTGGGGTCGAAGCTACTTTGCGAAGTCTGCTGCCTTCACGACTAATTCAAGATAAGCAGAACATAACGGTCAATGGACAGATGGATGATGACAACAGGAATCTAGATAAAGTGATGCAATACATCAGGACTAAGTACAGAAAACTCTGGGGGAGGGTAAGTTGATGGTTTAAAAAAAACGTGCTACTCCCTCCAATGTGAGCCCTCCCACTTAAGTACTCAGTTTATCATAGGAATAAAACCAGAAATCATCCTTTGCCCCAAGGCTTTATTAAAAGGCAGCTGCACATGAACTTAAAGTGAGCAGGTGGGGTGGAGTGTATTCTAATAGGGGACATTATCAAAAACATAAAATACCATCGCCATCTGCTTTCCTCAAATTGAGCAAGAGGAATTTGTTGAGTAGATTCCCTGGTTGTTCAGAACCCGGAATTCAGTCCTGTCTCATTTGTGTTCTTATTTCCCCTAATAACCTCAAAAAGGGTCAGTTACAAAACATCCCTTGAGCAATGTAGGATTAATTGTCTTCCTTGAGGACACTTCAGTTTGTTGACACAGGGGACTTAACCCAAGCTGCTCTCTTGAAGGGCAGTTTGGTTATCCTGCACTGTTGCAGACACAAGTAAATTTTACCTCAATCATATGGCATGTAACTCACTGGCCAGCATATGCTTGTGGTCTGTATGTCCACAGTTATACTGATGTGCCTGGATTGATGCAGCATTTCTCGCTGATCAATTCAGGGAGGCTCAGAATTTTGGTGTGTTGTGTAAGTGTGTCATGACTTTAAAAAGGACAAGCATTGCTGGGCCAAGCAGAAATGCTTCAGCAAGCCCGCTTGACACTGCAATCATACTGGACGGCTGATTCAGTTAATGGCTTCAGCCACATACACAAACACTCAGGCCGAGTTAAACAGCTTAATGGATTCCTTTCCCCCACAATTCCAATTTGCTCCACACCCCGCAAAGACACACGCAGAGCAAAAAAAAACAATGGTCCGTAAGACTGCTTTCTAAAATGCCACACAACAGATCAACAGTCAGTTATATTTTGTCACTTCTCAGTTTATCCTCACTCCCAAAGGCACACATGCAAATCCACAATGTGATCATGCACCCACACCCACACACAGCTAAACACTTAAAAAAATAAATAAATACATAAATAACTAATTCAAATGCACAAAAAGAT
>CAAKHG010011674.1:11251-31863 GCA_901007715.1 Dactylopterus volitans | reverse complement strand
AAAAGGGGGTGAGGGGGGTGTATCTGTGTGTGCGTGTGTGCGTGTGTGCTTGTGTGTATCTGTGTGTTCGTGTGTGTGTGTATCTGTGTGTGCATGTGTGTGTGTGTGTACGTGTGTGTGTGTGTGTGTGTGTGTGTGTGTGTGTGTGTGTGTGTGTGTGTGTGTGTGTGTGTGTGTGTGTGTGTGTGTGTGTGTGTGTGTATGTGTGTGTGTGTGTGTGTGTGTGTGTGTGTGTGTGTGTGTGTAGGGGGGCTGTCAGCATTAATCCCACCATGGCTCTTGGTAAAGTATATGGGTTAATAAGGGGAGACAGACAGACAGAGAGGTCTGCAGGGTTTAGAGGACTATGGGTTTGCCCATCTGTTCCATATGGCCTCTGTACTTCAGCTGCCCGCGTCTCAGCCCTGAACAGCACGGCAGAGTGGGGATAAAGAATAAACACACTTTGTTGAAGACCTTTATTGAAGACGTATGAGCCTTTGTGGGAAATGACCGCACCGACGGTTGAGCGGCCGCCAGCATCACTGTGCGGGGAGACTCCTTCCCGGTGGACAAATGGCTCGGTTGTCTGCAAATGCGACTCCGCGTTCAAACATAATACTGGAATACAGTCATGCACTGAATTTGAGTGCAGGGTGCAGAGTGTGTGGGCATCGGCCAGCACAAGATGGAAACTTTGGATCTGACTGACTCACTGTGCCGTAATCTGAGAGCCACGGAGAAGAATTACTGCACCTCATTTCCATTGTTGTGGGTCGCATATATACACTGGATTCATTCATATCAATGAGAGAAAACACTAACATCTTTGTAAAGGCTGAACGGCCGCTAATATGGTCATGAGAAAAAAAAGCATCGTGATTCAAACGCGACCTAATGAAAGTCTTCTAACTTCAATCAGAAACAAACACAGATTAACACTTGTCATGCGAGTCGGCCCATTGTTGAGGGAACAACTAGAAGGGCTACTACTTACAGTCTGTCTCCTTCGGTAGGTGAAGTTCTTCCAAAGCAGTAAACCCAGCTGAGTGGAGACCGCCATGTTGCCGTCTTCCCAACCTCACTGAGCACGCTCAAGCTCCTCACTGTCAATCCAAAAAGACAAAGAGTCAGCCACAGGGTAAAGTGGGAGTTCAAAGCATCTTTTTTTTAATGACAGCGAAGTAGCTAAAGCGCTGACAGCTCCGGGAGTTGAGACAGCCAACCCGTCAGATTTGTTTAAAAAAAAAAATCAAACTCACAGATACAATGAACATTCACTCATAACATTCAAAAACTGGAAACAAGGAGTGTCCAACTGGCTGCAAATCACAAAAATCAATAAAGAGGCACGCGAAATTAAGCGCAACGATGCAACCACATGGGAAACGAGACCGTCAAAAAATAACCATCGCAACCTTGTTCACCTATGAAACAAGACTCTTCCGCCCTCGCAGGACGCCGTCCAGGCGGCAAAATGTGCAGAAACACCGAACAGAGAAGTCAAGTGATGATGGAGGAGGGCCGCTAGCAACTGCAAATCTGCGGATTTTTCAGGTCCGCTTGATGTTGACTCATCTGTCCAAAGGTCAGGCCACAGTCACACGGGGAAGACGAGTGGGTGGTGGGCAGTTCCAGTGTGCTGAAAGTGGTCTGTAATCCTTTTATCGTCACAACTTTCATCTTGTTGGCGCCTCTGCATTAAACAGTCCCACGACCACGACGTAAATGTAGAAAGAAAAACATCACTCGAGCTTTGCTTCATGAAAAAAAAAGCCAATGATTTCAGTCGTGGGTTTACTCAACTGATGAACTTGAGTAAATGTGCCTTTATCCTTCCGTTGTTTTTGCCAAAATGACTAAATTTAATTAAAAAAAAACTCGACTGGACCTGCTTCACTGTTGTTTTTGATTCTTTTTATTGATTAAAAAAAATCCTTGGACTCGATCTCAGAACGATTTTTTTTTTTAACACCCACTGGTTTTGGCAACCAAGTCTAAACTTTAGACAACAAACTCCAGAAAAAAAGTACTTGTTAAAGCACATAGCACTTGTTTTAAATTGTGATTTTAAGTTATTTAACCGCAAGAGAGGACTACTATATTATCTGGGGGACAGGAAAAAGCAAATTACTGTGGCATACATGAACAGCGAATGTTAAAACTCAACGCAATTATCCATCTTATGCTGTCGTCCCAGTTAGTGAGACAGGCGCCGCAGTTGTCAAAAGCTAAAAGCAGCCGGTCTCACGGGGGTGGAGATCCTTCGCTGGTCTTATGGCTACTGAGGAAAAGAACAGTTCTTGTGCAATCAGAAAGTTGTATTCGCGCACGGGTGGCAAACACACTGCTGTTAAGGATGGACTGTTTTCGTGGAAGGATCAAACATCCTGTTTATACAGAATAAAGCTGACTGGATGGGATACAGAGTTGAACGACAGTTCAGGCATGTCAAGGACAAAGCCTGTTTAGACACTACGTTCTCCACTTGGGGCCACATGGAGCTGTAGATCATTTGGTCGTAGGCTGAGAAAAAAAGCTCTGTCCCGATCAAATCGTTATCCCTGTTTTCTACGGTGTCGCGCCACTTCTCTTTTTTTCTTCAAGCGCAACTGTCACATCGCACCACCTGCTCAGCGTGCTCCATTTACTTTCCAAGTGACACTAATTTGAAACCTTGCTGTGCTTTTCGCTCTGAGACCATGATGAAAATGTTCACAAAATACGGACAAAAAAGACTAAATACAAAACATGCTCGTTGACCGAGTGCATTTTTTCCCCCTCTGTTTTAAGATTGTTTTTTTGTGGAGAATTTTGGCTGTGTTGGTGCAAATGGCATAAAAATTGCCTTAAGTGTGTATTTTGGGTTGAGGTTTAAAATTTCAAGAAGTTTAAAAAAAAAAACAAAAAAAAAAACAAAGTATAATACACTTTGTAAAAAAAATTATCACACCTTTTGCTGTGCGTTATTTTTTGTGCCATTGAACTACATGTTTTTAGCACACAGCCATTGCAGGTCTTCATTTTTTGTCTCATGTTGAAGTCAGGTTTTGATCATAAAACCTGGCATTTAAGGCATTACATGTCAGAAATAACATGACTATTTGCTATATATGGAGAAGCTGATAACAGCTCCCATAAACAAATTTGAATTGTGTATTATTTGGAAATATTTCTATGGCAATCTTTACTGGAGCATGTTTTGGGTCCTAGGGCAGAAATCCTAAATCTATTACCCTCCAAAGGTTTTAATCACAATTTGTGTTCAACGACACAGTTTATTATAACACACTTTCATTGCACGTTTTCACTGTGTTAGGCAACTCCACTGGAATGCACCACGAAATTTTGCAATAAAAACCAACAGGAACTTTGGGATCAGCAAACAGCACAGTGACCCAGGTGCAATATCCTTTGTACTGGTGCGACCGTTTTCTCCGACTCACCTGATTAAATGGCAGTGCTGGAGACACCTACTGTACGCTGCATTTTGACATTTCACTGAGGCACAATGCAAAACTGGACTGCAAATAATAATTGACAATAAACAGATAACAAACAAGATGATTGAAACGTCTGACTAGCAGCTTCACTCACCATCTAACGAGATTTAACAATTTTAAAAAAAGGTGATTATTTGATTTACCGCGGAAGCTCGAAACCACGCCAAAGCCGGCAACGTTGCAAAAGTATTGCAATAACACTAGTGTGGGGCTTCCTATGAAATTAAGAGAAGAAAAATGCCATTACGTTCATATATGGTGTTCTGCAGTGGCTTTGGTGTGTGTGTGGGAGGGATACACCGTGCACATTTACACCACTCCCACATTTGGCTCACAATGAACCCCAATGGTTTTTTTTTCCCCTCTCTCTTCCTCAGCGCCCCCCATCCTCCACCACTGTGTTCCTGCGACTCCCACCTTCATGTGGAGGTCAGCATCTGAACATAACACCTTGTTTATTTCACATCAAAACGCTTGATCTCCATCCAGATCGCGGCCGGGCTGCATTTAGCTCGGGAGACCGCGCAGCTGTAACTCCAACCGGATGAAGAGGAGCTGGCGGCTCCAAATGTCGTTGACTGGCTCGTTTTGGTGAAGCACCAAGCTGTATCACCTATGTAAATACACCTTGGTGAACGAGGAGCGTTATTGCATTGAGCAGCACAAATGGTGCAGAGGCAGGGCGCCTCTAGCGGTAATCCCGAATATTTTCATTTTGATTCTTGTTTACCATCAATTCTGACTCACGTGTTATCACACTCACGCCGGACCCCCCCCCCCGCGCCCCCCGACTCCAGCGTTCCATTGTCTTCTGAATGCACTTTTCGAATAATTGATCAAATAAGAACCGCTCGTTTCAAACGTCGAAAACAGACAAGAGTGTCGTCGCTGGCGATCCGCGTATGAGACATTAATATTTCGCCTCTGCAGACTGCGAATGAAATCAGACGGCAAATGCACCGTCGTCATCGGCGCTTCGTCGCGGCCGGACGCGGTGAATGATGACAGAAAACATGAAAAACATAAATATAGTCACTTAAGACAAAACACATGGAGCCACTGCGCAGATCTCAACAGTTTTCGTTCGCAGTGAAAAATGATGAAAAAGGGCTACGTAAAGAAGGATGAAATCCGCGCTGATGCTTTTTTCTTCGAACTGCAGCAGAGTGTCAACTTTATGACGATGACTTTATGTCACTTTGTGATTTGTGTTGATTGTGATTTCATTGTTCTTGCTCAGCTGAGGTTACTGTCGGTCATTCGGCTCCGCGATGCTGACCCACAAAAATACGTCAATCACCAAAGCTGGCTACGACTGAGGTGAACGTGCTTTCAGTATAAAAGCCTCGAGATGTGGCTTCAATGATTGCCTGTTAATACTGAAATGTCACATTTTATGGCATCTAAAATAATCATGCCATGGACATGCACTGAAGAAAACCAATACGGAGGCAAAACTGTTGGCTTCATCGTTATTTGTCTTTTTTGGGGGGGAGGGTTGATTTGCTTTGTGCCACAGTAAACGTTTTAACGCTCAGACTTTTATTTTTTTGTCCCCTCACCGGAAGCGCTCCGCTTTCACCGTGTCTACCTTGACACTAAACCCGATCAACAGCAGACGGTCGCATCCCCGCATCGCCGATGATGAAAGAAAAACTTGTCATCAGAATTTTTTCTTCTCGTTTGACCACAAAAAAATCTTAAAACTGTCATGTCCATTCAGCACATCGGTCCTTTTTCATAAAATCTCTCGACGATGGAACGAAGTAACTCGTGCCTGACGTTGAAGTCGAAAAGCACTTTTTTTTTTAAAATCTTGTGCTTTTATTGACGTAAAGCCCAAGTGACAACATTAACTTCGCAACGCACCGTCGAAGAAGAAGAAAAAAAAAAACGTTTTAGCTGCAACACGACAGCATGCAACCCCCCCAACAAAGAAACTCACAACCCCCCCCACAAAACTCGAGAGTTGAGCGGCAACAAAAACCCCCAAAAAAACTCACCGAGCTCGATGATGAAACGTCGCAATATCCACCTTTTCTCTTATCATTAAGTGAAATGAAACACGTCCAGGGTCAGTTATGAACTGTATTCCTCTGTTGTGACGTTTCTCCGCCTGTGTGCCTAACTGAACTGCTCCCCCCCCCCACACACTCCGGTAGGCTTTTATACCGCTGCTCGATGCGGAGCCGAGCGGAGCAGCAGCAGCAGCAGCAGCAGAGGTAACTAACGGTCAAGGTTTGTTGCTGCTCCCATATAAGGCAAGCACGTGCGGAGTCAAAACACCACTTAAAGGGCCAGCGACCGCGCCGCCCGTTACTGCGCAGCTTCCCGAGAAATGTCGGGAAATTATGATTCGATTAAAATGAACACAATAACCGTAATGTAATCTAAAATGTAATATAGGAGGGTGTTGCTTTATATTATGTAGTAAACATGTAGTGGTTTTTAATGTTATGGCTGATTAGTGTAATAATATAATCAGAATCAGAATCAGAATGCCTTTATTGCCATGTATGTAATTAGATTACAGACTAGGAATTAAGCTTGGTGAGAGGATGTGCGTAGCTGCGTAGCTGTATATATATATATATATATATATATATATATATATATATATATATATATATACATATTTTAGATGTATATATATGATACAGAAATGTATCATATATATCTAAAAATCAGAAAAATAAATAGGGATGTAATAAATGTATTAAATAGGGGTGTGCAAGAGTGCAGTGCCTTGGCTCAGAGAGCTGTCGTGTTTTCAATGTTATGGCTGAATGGTGTATAATATAATATAATATAATATAATATAATATAATATAATATAATATAATATAATATAATATAATATAATATAATATAAAACACAGATCAACCATAATTTTAAAACCACTGCATGTTCACCATCGTATATATAGCAGACCGAGATGTGTACCTAATATTTTGTCTCTCCAATTCATTAAGAGTGGGATGACCAAAATATTAGGGACACCTCTCTGCATAACCTAGTACAATTCAACACCAGCAAAAGATACAGTCTCTTTCAATCCGATTCAATAAAAATTCAACATGCTGAAGAGGGAATTTATCCCAGTGGTGTTGCATCATATTTTATAGTAAAAATGCATTTATTTTATTGTTATGGCTGATCTATGCATTACACTATAATATATTACATTACATTTTTGTTGAGTTGGGTTCGTCGCAATCCCAATAAATGCTTTGCAAGTAATCCAACAAATCTGAGCCACAGACTGCATTTTCTGTTCTGCACTAAACCGTCCTCCTAAGAGGCACTAACCAATGTGTGTGTGGCCGTGGTTGTCTGAGCGTGCATATGTGCGTGCGTGTGTGTGTGTATGTGTGTGTGCACGAGACTGGACCCTGCCTCGCACCCATGGGCACCAACCCTGTGTGACCCTGAACAGGATAAGCGGCTAAGAGGATAGATGGATGGATGTTAACTTGCCATTTGCTTTGTTTGCACTTGCTGCTTTTACTCATCAGAGGGGCACACGGGGGAGGGGCCAGCACAGTGGGCACACTGCCAAGGGTCCAACAATTTGGGGTGTTGTGTAAAGGCAATCCCCACCGCCTTGCACTGACAGGGGCTCCAAAGACATATCAGAACACTATATAAATGTTAATTTAGCTCAATATTACACGTTTTCATGAGACACCAAACCTCAGGATGCAGCCTTCCAGGCAACATATGCACTGATTTGGATGAGGAATCGTAGTATTATCCAACGCATGTGCTCCTGCTAATGCTTTGAAACTGCTGTCCCTGCTGTCTTTCCTGGAAGATTAGTTTTTCCAATTCATCAAATGTTGCTACAAGTTTCTTGGAAAAATATGTTCAGTGTAGTTGCATTTCCCCAGTTTCTTTCATGTATGCATGTGTGTGGGTGTGTAAGTCTCTTGCCAAGCTTGTTTGAATGTGATTTACAGTGTCTGTCCTGCGACTGATGTGATTTTAGACACCAATGCAGCGTCTGTAGCGTTCTGTGAGACTGTCTCCATGGCAGCAATGATGGAATGGAAACATGTGGTTTGAGTTCAAGCTGTTCTTTTTAAACCCAAATCGCTTCGTGATAAGTGCATTTTTCTTCCTGCTGCTGCTGTAACTTGTGTCAGTGCTCTTTTCATTATACTTATGTGTCATATCCCCGGCTGGCGATTGATTGATTAAATAACCACCTGGGGGTATTTTCAAATCAGTTAAACTGACATTAAGCTTGCCGAAAAGGGATGGCAGGTTGTCTCCCGGCCTTTTACGTGACTCACAAATGTGATTGGGCCGACCGTCCGTGTCCAGATGATTTTCTTATCACATGCCTTTTCATTTCCCCTTTACTTTCTGCGCAAGACATTAAAAGCAGAAACTTCAACACCCACATGCTCACAGAGCCTGCTTACTCCACGCATAAAATGAAAATTGGACTAATCACGTCAAATTTTCTAAGAACAAACAGCAAATCCCTCAGGTTTGTGTTGAGTAACTCCTCCCTGCTCTCTGCTGTCCACAGTCTTAATGTGTCCCAAACTCTTTTGGAAACCCGCTGACCGCGGTTAAACAATGGCAGGCTGTCTCGAGAAGGGTCAGTGGGTAACTGGACCTCTCAGCCGTCCAACAACAATTCTGCTCACGAGTGAGTGCAAACACTTCCCATGTCATCAGACACCAATGTCTGGCGGTTTTGTGCTTGTCTGACTGCGCGGCCACCTGCCGCCTCCATCACATTAAACTGAGAGAGGAACTTGGTAGAGACCTGGTAGAGACTGTTCCCCACAATGTCTAGAAACCTCTGGTACTTTTCCACTGCATGGTACCAGCTCTGCTCTACTCTATTCTCCTTTAATCTACTCTACTCGCCTTTGAAATCGAGTATTTTTCTAGGGGACGCTCTCCATCGTAAGCCTAACTGCTCGTTATAGTGGCGCCGTGCAAAACTGCGGTGACGTCATCTTCAAGATGACATAAAATGACATAGAGGCGCAGAGAGAAACAATATTGTTAAGGATCCTTTCCCTTGACCCTCTTCTTTTTGGGTTGAAACAGCTCCAAGAAGTGTCTGGACAGAACACCAGCTCTCAGATGTAGCCCATTTATTATGCCCGTTTGCAGAGAAAAATACCAAGCTCGCCATGCTGGGGGATCCGTCTCTGTACAACACGCATGGTGATACAAGAGCAGAGCGGAGCCTCGACTATTGTGTTGGTGTTTATCACTGAATCTGGTTCACTCACCGACGTCATCTTCAAAGACATCTTAATGGGACTTAATGGTATCACATGGTCACAGACACAGCGTCTCAATGACACTATACAGTGGCTCGATGATCTCATACAATAGATATCGCAGTCACAAACACAGTATCCCAACGATGTCATACATTGCCATGCTTTGACCAATTATAACACCCGAGCAAGAGCAATTATCTAACAATTTTGAAGAAGAAGAAAAAGAGGGAACGATATCGATGGCAATGGCAGTGACCTTTCTGGTTGAAAATTAGAACTGGAGGCGCTACAAATAGTTTGGTTGTGTAAAAAAGGAAAGCAATAGTTTGCATTGTTCAGGGTATTTTATTTGTATTTGTTTCTCTCCGACCAATCAGTGGTCTGCAGTGTTTACACGTCAACTTTTTAGTACCTCACAGTACCTGGTCGGTACAGTTATTGTAATGGAAGAGCAAAAAGGGCGAGTATAATGGAGTCGAGCCGGTACCACTGGTGCAATTGGTGCTAGGTAAGCCCTGTTTCCACTGAGCAGTTTGGTACAGTTTGGTTCGGTACGGTACGGTACGCATTAGAGCGATGAACCCTGGATCTAGTTTGCCTTTCCAGCGCAGACATTGCCATACCTGGTAGGCGGAGTCTATTTTGGATGGTCATCATGCCGAACCACCTCCACGTCGTTTTCTGTCCACACCACTCTGGCTGTTATGGTTTTCGACAAGACGATAATCACTGTGCAGCCCGGAAGACCAACTGAGAAAACCTTCTGGTTCCCCGCTGTAAAGCTCGAGGCTTTTGTGGTCATGCTCAAAGTCGGAATAACTCAGCCGCGGATCCAATAGAACAGGAGCGTTTGCTGCCCGTGTCAGGTTAGAACGCTTGGTAACAATTAGCTGAATGTTGTGAGCAGAGACCCCTTTCGCAAAGATAAACGGTCCCCACACGAAGAAAATCAGGAGCCTCTCCGCCGTTCTTGCTTGCAAATCCAGCGGAGCAGCGTTTCTCTTAATTTGTTTGCTGGTTTACCTTGTTGACGCTGCAGGATCCCGATGAGCGTTACAGTCCAGGCTCACCGCTGCACCACCAGCATGACAACCATCTGGCAGCGATTATCGGCCCTCCTCTGCCTTCCCCTGCTCTCTGCTTGAGGGAGCAATTAGTTTAAATATAACACAGGAGATGCTGGACAGCTAAATTGTTCTTTTCACGCCTTTCCTCTAAAATCTGTGGACACCAAGTGGGGGGGTATATTAAAAACTAGAATTACCCCCCCTACAGTTGTCTGACTCCTCCAACTTGCAGTTAACGTCCATGAATGTCCATAATGTATGTGCTGAAGACTTGATTGGCTTGTATTAAATTTATTAAGTGTAAAAAAAAAAAGTCATCATTTCATCGTGTAGTCCTATTTTGTCTAAAATGTTAGCATAATCAGCATGTGGCTTATGGCCAGGTAGAGGTTGTGAGGGCTCACAAAGACCTTGACCTTTGACCCCAGCAAATCCAAAAACTTATGAAAGCTCTGGTGAAAATTTGATACAGCAATAGCACATGATAAACCATACAATATTAAGCGCAAAGCTGAGCATTTTTTTCCAAAGAATTTTTAACAGCCGAGAACTTTCCCTAAAATTGTAGCATTACTTGTTCCACCATGCTCCTCCATAATGTGTCTTTAGAAAAAAAAAAAGTGTACATGTAAATTACCATCAAAACAGTGTTTCACACAGTGAGCCCACAGGTGAACAAAGGTGCAGCGGGGCCATTTACCACTCTGGGTGCGGCACAGTGAGTCCCCCCTCCACATGGGGTCCTTTAAAGCGGGATCTTTAATCAGGGAGATTAATCATTTAGTCCATCAAAGAAGCCCCAGATCTGTCTGCATGGATGAAGGTGGATGATAACAAAATGGATCGTGCAATAGCTCGTCTTTCATACAAAGAACTCAGGGTCAAAAGCCTGGTTTCTTTTAAGATGTTAAGGCGATTTTTTTTTTTAATGAAAATAATGATTTTGTACATACAGTCACATACACAGGGTAAAAATCAAGAGACAACATTTACAAATTGGGCCTTTATTTGACTGAGAATTTAATTCATAATTATAAAAGAATGTTTTGTAATGGTGCAGATGCTGTAGCCTTGAATTTATCACTGAGCTGTACAGTCTAAAATTGAGTATTATTTGATTCATACAACATTCAAAATTAGTTGCTTAACCTCTTTATGCCTTTTGAGAAACTTTTGATAAAAGCCCAGAAAGTACAGACAAAGAAAACAAAAATCAATTTTCATTACGCTGCATATTCTGGAGGAATTAAGGAAATGTGTTAAGATTTGAATTGTGTCCAAACGTTTTTTTTTTTTTTGAGGGTTCAGTAGTTTACGTCTCCCTTATTGTGATTATGCGTAGTGAGCTGTCAGGAGAATTTATTACACTGGCTGGAGAACAATGCTTTGTTATGGCTGTGACAGTGGGAGGCGCGCACAGTTTGGGCTGATGAGATTAGACCACGGCCCATTTCGGAGTGTCGCGGTGGAGTCCGGAGCCTCCAAACTATCGGCATCTTGTTGGCACAGCAGCACATAAAGTAGGGATCTGTTCAACTGGGTTGGCTGCACAGATGATATAATTATCATGCTGTATGGGAAAAGAAACCAGCAATGGTGAAGAAAATAAAAAAACAAACAAAACAAAACAAACCCAAACTAACAAACAAAAAAACCCCCAAACGTTTTCACAATCACTGTGGGTTACTGAGTGTGGATTAATACGAGAGTAAACCTCAATTTACCCACGATAAAATGCAAAAAATTGCAAAGGGAACAGCTCAATGCTACATCTCGATCATCAATACTGCATACGTGCTCATTGTTTTGCAAAGCTCTCAGCGTGATTGTGCCAATGACGATTCATCCGGTAAGCTACTTTTTTTCCAGACACACTTGTGCTCCAAAAGTATACACACATTTAATTGATTGACAAAAGAAACAGAATTGTTTATATTGATGAAATGATACTTTGGGAATGATGGTGGAAAAAAAAAAACAACCCCTCTGAACATGTGAATCCTCGGTGATGTCTGAACAAATGATTAATGAAGGCGTCTGTGAGCCGTGCTCTCGGTCCCATTCCTGCGATGTGTGTGACTTCTGCTCTCACAGCGTCAAGAAAACTTTAAATGAAGGTACCAGCAGCCTCATCCTCATCTGCTGGAGGAGCCACTGAGGGACTGAAAGAACCCAGGAGAATCCGATGATGGGAAGTCAGCATATGGAGGGCATGATCAGGTTTGTGCAGAGAAGAGGGGAGGCACATCTTTCATCCAGGTGTCTTGTGGCAACACGACGCCTTTGCGTTCAATTACGCATTTTGAGCACGCAGCCTTTTAAACTCTATTTCCCCTGGGTCTTCCTCAATCATTGCCGAGCCCAACATTCACTTGTGTGTAACAGTCTTTATGGAAATGTGTCACCGAGAAGGAAGTAATTTGCATTTTGACCGAGGCTAACCCCACAGACAATCACGGACGCTGCGGCACGATTCGGTTTTCATAGAACTGCGTGTGGAAACACATGAATACGCACATCCAGATCGCGACTACAAAGGAATATGGCGCAGGAATGTTCACATGATGCGGGCGCAGACGGGAAGAGTCGGAGGAGGATGGACGGTTTGTCCGATAGTAACCCCGCCGGAGAGCGCGGAGGGGGAGGGGGAGATTTGCCCGATAGTAACCTCGCACCGAGTCTGTGGAGGAAGGAAAGCGGGGACGGTGGGGGTGTGTGTGAAGATTGTCTATATTTAACTATGTAGCGCAAAAAATGTGTCACATATATGAAACACTGATTCTCCTGAAATTTTTTAAAATTCTAAATAAAATTTAATCTGCTTATTTTTTTGGGGTGGGGGGGGCGTTTCGGACCAAACGGTGGGGCCACACGATTTGATCTATAAAACACATCGATGGGATTAAAGGTGCTCCCGGACGAGAGGCGCGGTGTGTTCCTATAAGACGCCGCCATCCTGACATCAAACCCCGGCCGCTGCTGCCGCGGGGTCTCGGTGTTGGATAAACACGGGCTCCGCGTCCGCGCGCCTGCATGCAACGTAGACACTTATGTGGCCTTCAGGTGCTGTCGGAAATTCCGCAAATACTGATGAACGAACCATTGATCAGGAGAACAGTAATTACTTAAATGGATGATTACATCACACTTAATCGTCTTAATCCCGCTGGCCATTAGACGTACTCGATTTTAGCCTAATGGCCGAAAAAGGAGACGTTGCTGATGAGAAAGACCACGTTTCATTCTTATTCAAATAAACATGCAAACGCAAAAGCTCTCTTTGTGAAATTTGTGATTCTCTCTGATATATTAATTTCGGGAAATCAAAGATGATTGCTTGATTTATTCCGAGGCTCTCATCTGTATAATAAACGTGCAAAAAAAAAAAAACAAAGCAAAAAAACAGTCATTGACTACGTGCCTTATTTTTCAATATGTACTCCAAACAAGAGCAGTCAGACGAACGGCTGGGAGATCGGATGCAGAGGCTGTGAGGAGGCTGTGAAGAGTCCGTGAATGCATCGTGGTTTGACCGCCAGTTACCTCGCGCTGCAGCCGGCAGAGAACTGGGTGAAAGGGGAATGATGTCATCGGCTGGCTGAGGACGATGAGGAGCACACTGAAGGCTACTGAGCAACTGGAAATGGTTACTGGGCAGAATTAAGGAAGCGGTCATTTCAGTTCATTATCAAAGGGATGTTTTTTTTTATGTCTTAAAAAAATGTTTTGGGGATCAATGAAAGCGGCATCTTATGTGATATCCCCATAAATAGGCTTTTATTTCATGGCTGTGCACCGTCGCTGGAGGCAGAATGTTTTTGGCTCATCCTTCCCTCTGTCCCATTTTAGTTGACATAATATCTCAAGAAAGCCTGTAGGGAAAGTCATCAAAATTAGCACAAATTGAGCTCAAGGAAGGACTGATTAGACTGATTAGACCTCACCAAACACATCTTTTGGGCCTAATCCTCAATGTTATACACCGATCAGCCATAACTTTAAAACCATGGCATGTTTATTATAGAATATTATGCAACAGCCCTGCAAAAAAAAAAAAAAAAAATCTGTTCAGGAGTCTTATGTTGAGTTCTTATTTAATCTGGTTTTTATCCTAATGATTGTTACTGGGACTGTAATTTGTGATGCTTCTGAGCTGTAACTGGGTTATACTTAGAGGTGTTCTCAATATTTTGGCACCCTCATGCGTGTGAGTGAGATGACTGTGGAAGGCCTGATCGGTTTACACTGATTATGACAAATTAAAATGTTATGACATGACACTTGGATGACATTTTACATACAAAATGTCGTCAATGTGTCATCAAAGGTCAACCTTTCCGAGATATGTCACATTCTTGTAAATATTCATCGAATTAATATTTAACAAAAATACATCAAATGCTTAATGTCATTTTGAATCCAAAACGTCAAAAATCAACTTTACTGTGACCTATATCATCCTCAATAATCTAATATAGACTTTCTTCAGATTTGTGAAGTATCAACTCGGACTCGAGAGCAGTCTGATTAGAGTTTGGTGGTCTGGGATCAAAGGTCAAGATCATTATGACATCACAATGCATCTGTTTGGATAGTTTGGTTATACACCGATCACATCAACATTTAAGACATTAGGACATTAAATGCTGACTTTTTTTTTAAAAAACCTGAAACATTTCATACAAATCATTCAAAGTCTTAACGTCATAAATTTTTGACAAACGTGAATGTGAATTGCAACTTGACCGGTTCGTGGAGGCAAACAACCACAGGGTGGTAACTATTTTTTTTGATTTCTACTTTCAGTGGTATTATACAAAGTTTAGGCCAACAAGATTTCCAACAAGATGAAGCCATGAATTTCTGGAAAACATGGATTAAACACCTATATTTGTACTGAGGCTTCTTGGATTTTGGGTTTCTAGAACCGAACAAGGCCAACAGACAAACTCTAGACCTGGAAGAAATGATCATGTATCTGCAAGTAATAATTGGGCGCTTTGACATGACAACAAATTTTATGGTCCCTGTCACTTCTGTCCCAGCAAAGTAACACTTCAAGGCATCTATCAGCCTATGAGAATATTATCTAAGAAAATATATGGATTTATGAGATTTAATTTGTGTTGTGATATATTGTTCTCAAGAAGCTTATGGTGCTTTTGCTTTCCCATGAACCACAAATGTCCATATTGAATAATGATTTCCCAAGTTGCTGTAATGAAGCTCTCCGGCTCCTCCAGGAGTGGCCTACTTATGGCGGTGAATGAGGCCATTGTTGCAGTGCCAGTTTCCAGATATACACATTTCTCAGTGTTGCTTGAAAAGATTCTTTCTCCGAAGTCACGACCCCGACTAATATGTGTGCAAATATCGCTGCTCTGTCTATATTTAAGTCATTTGTATTATAAAGGGCCTGTACTGTATGTCTCAAAAAGAATCTGGACATCAGTATTTAACACAAGTTCAGATATTCAATGCAGTTGTTTAAAAAAAAAAAAAAATCACTAAAAGCCCGTTTTCCTTTTCAAGCTTCTTCTTTCCCTCGTCATGGGTGACATTGAAGGTGACACCGATAAGAGATCGCATTACTCAGGCTTCTCTATGTGAAACAATATCAGTAATCATGTCTTCAGGGATGAGCCCAATTTTTTTTTTTTTTTTTTTTTTTGGTTTTTAAGAGACAAGCTGTATTTTAGAGCTGATTATATCAAACAGATGCCGCTTTTGCTGTCGGCCATTAGCTCTGCCCCTGGCACTGCTCTGGCGTAACGTGTTGTGCTTTACCGGGTACATTTAGTTTACTGTTATCAGGTCAGCGCATAAAAAGACACAGAAGATGATGGCTGTGATTGTTGTCATGTAACTGCAATGCACCACCTGCCAGCCCTGGCGTTTTTTTTTTTTTAAATCTCAAATATAAAGAATAGCTCACACTTGGTTGTTAGACCTCGATTCAGTGTCAGAAAAGGACAATCACGGGTGCTGAGAAAAGTATTTTAATGGACTGACATTATGAGCAGAATATTATTAGCATTTTTCTGTTTTTACCAGACTGATTGGACTGACCAGAAGGAAGCACTGTGTGTACAGTAAGTGTAGCATATAATGCACCATTAAGTGTAGGTGTGAATAACATGCAGCGTGTTGCATAATGTGTTCATGCCATACTTTCAGTGGGCGGCCATTGTGACCTTATTGCTGACCCGTCCATTTTGTTTGTTTGTGTGTGTGTGTGTGTGTGTGCGTGCACGGGGGAGAAACAAGGGTAACTGTTACAGAATGCTGAATGTTTCAACTCACATTTTTCTATGTACAGGTGTCTGTGTGTTTGTGTGTGTATTTATGTGTCGTAGTGAGAACAGATTTCAGTTTGAAACCGCGTGTGTGTGCATTTTGGGGACTTTTTACTTTTTTTTTTTTTAAGACTCAGTTGTCACACGAACTTCCGCCATCAAACACTCAGAGTGACTGTTGGTGACATTCATCACTGCCTGTCGTTTATGCGGCTTCTTTTTTTCCTATCTTTATTCTAATCTTCATTTGACATTTTCTAAATTTTAAAATCTCAGTCAGTGATATGATTTAAAAAAACAACAGTATTCATAAACAACTGAAAAAAAGGAAGAAGGCCGGACCCTACAACGTCATAAGGGCAGTTTCGTGCTTCGGGTTCATGCCAGAACTGGGTTTATGTTGATGTACGCCTTTCAGCCACAACGTTAAAACCAATACATTTTACCATAGAACATAATGAAACGGCCATGCAATAAATTCTCCATTTAGGAAGTTTTATGTTAAATTTTTATTCAGTCTGTTTGAGAGAGGTGCTGACTTATTTTATGATTCTTACTGGTTGAATTGTACTGGGTTATACTGATGATTAAGGACTGTTTTGCCGTATATCAGTGTAATGACCAAAATATTAGGGACACCCCTCAGTATAACCTAGTCGAGTTCAACAGCACCACAAACTACAGTCCCAGGAACAATCATTGGAAAATTTCAACACCTCTCTCAAACAGATTCAATTAAAAAAAAGCAACATGAAACTCCCCCTTCACTGGGGTGTTGCATTATATTCTATGGTGAACATGCAGCGGTCTTAAAGCCTTGGCTGATCTGTTTGTTGCTGGTCTATGTGTACATTTAATTTGTGAATCACTACATATACCTGCTATCTAGATGAATAAATTGAAATGGCACTCAGTTCTGCTCTCAGACACATTTCCCAAATGTAAGTCCTTTAATAACTATTGCATATCAACCATTCCGATTGTTCACTTGTGCCATTTTAATGTGCTCTGTAGCCACTTGTGTATGTGTGTGTGTGTGTCTGCATATGAGTGTGTTGGCTATCCATCTGCCTCCCTCTGCCCTGTATAATGGCCTATTCTTCTCAAACAGCTGGCGGCCACGCTGACCTCTGTCTGTTCTGTCTCTGTCAGTCTATCTGCTGTTCCTGTCAGTCTCACCGCTCCAGTCTCCGCTCTTTGTGGAATCCCTGGAATAAGTCTGGGAAACTCAGAGGACTGTTGTCAGACCTGCCTGAGTTTAAAACTCTGTTAATGCTCAGATTACACTCATGAGGCGTTTTCACACCTTATGTAAACTCTCCTCATCTAGTGACAAACTTTAACTTTGTCACTTTGTGTGACTAGTTTGACTAGTTCGGAAACACAAATGAACAGTGGGTCACATGCGGTTTTTCCGGTGTGACCACTTTCTTTTTAGCCAAAGGAAAAATATCAAAATTAGCGTTTAGTCATCACAAATATGTGTGTGTATTCGATTGTCAAGCACAGGGGGCCCATCATACATGAGCTGTAACGCTGAAGCTGAATGAGAAACAATGTAGGTACGACAGCTCGCAGCATCGGTTGTGTCTTCAATGAGGGGAGATGGCGTGAAAACACAAACCAAACAAACCTCGAGGGGAAAGAAAACAAGATATCAGCTGACTGACATGAGTCATTTAATGCGGTGGGAGAGCTAAACTCCTTCTGATGCCCTCCAGGAGTCGATGGGGAAATAATGAAAGAGGGAAGCCTATTATCACAATATAATAAACTTGAAGTCTGAACCAAATCTGTCTGCTTGTGCGGCTCCAACACACCGGCCGTCCTCCTATAGGAAGACAGTTACAGGCCTGACTTAGACTGTTCACTCCGACACAACGTTATGTTCATCGTTATGTCTAAGCTGGAGAGTATCGTCAACTATTAATGGAAAAAAAACTTGAGAAAGAATATTTCAGATGGTCAGTGATGAGGAGCCTTTTTTCTCCGCTAGTTTAAGATGACCTTTTTTTTATGACATGTATCTTGCATGACGAATCAGGCCGCGGCACTCCAACATCATTTTTTGTAGGATCATCCCAAAACATATGTCACGATAAAACGTCATATTCAGGAATGTGAGACAAACTGGATCCGCTCGTTTCCGGCCTTGGAAATAATGACTCACCATATCCAGCAGTCACGCTGGAAGTTCCTGAATCAAACGTCTAATTCTCCAAAGTTCTTCTTGAGATTAGCTTCAACAAAGTGTTTCTGCCTTTTGGTGCAAAAAGTGAAGAAATCCTTTTTTTTTTTTTTTTGGGTCAAGTATTTAGTTCCTGCTTGAGCTCAGACGTTTATCAGCAAGTCTCATGCAACCACTGCAACCACAGATACATGTCACGTTACTGTGCCTCTGAGTGTGGTGTATGAGTAAGGCCAAACCAGGGCGGATGTGTGCTGAAAAGCAAATGTTTACTTGATTCACATGCGAGTTTAAAAAGAAAAAAAAAAAATCTCATTTGCGACAGTCAGCGTTGGGAATGTGTATTTTGCTCCTGTCTCTGCCCATCAAGCTATAATCTATCAGGCATGTTCAATCCATTTTTAGGATCGTCTACTCCTGTTTTTTTGTTTGTTTGTTTTTTTCTTGCTTTTTTAGACATGTTTTATTGTGTTTGCCCAGTTTATCTGTCTCTGTTTTCTGTCTCGCTCGTCCGACCATCTGGGACTCTTGTCCCATATTTTTCTTTCTGTCTTTCTGCTGCCGTCGTTGTTTTTCCCGTGTCAGGGCCTCCCGACTCTGCTGATTAAGCATCACTTCATGTCCCCATACAAGTTATTCATGTACACACATGCACGCACACACGCGCGCTTTGATTACAGATGAAATGATTAGGGCATGGCTTTGCTGTTGTTCCAAGAGGAGAACCCGTTGCTATTTTGGGCAGTCAGAATTTAGTATTGAGAGACAGAGAGAGCGAGAGAGAGAGAAAGAGAGAGAGGATAGGTGACCCTCTCTAGCCTGAAGCAATGCCAGGATTATATATGTGCACTGGCACGATGACAAATGCAGAGCCTGGCAGTATGAGGTCCTTTGGTACTTGCAGACATGCAGCTGCACACCACGGCGCTGTACCCATCAACTTTTGTCCAACTTAGTCACAAAAGAGAGCGCCCTCCCAGCCTCGCAGTCAAGAGCGCCGCGGCATCTGAGTCAAGCCCCAAATTCTGTTTTATGGCCTGTGCTTTTGCAAGATTATATGTTTCAGCAGCTGCCACAGCCCTGACTCAAGTTGGCTTTTAATGTTACCCAGAGCGTATACTGAGATCTATTATTGGACCAAAAAAAAAAAATAAAAAAAATAAAAGGGTTGTTCAGAAGCATGCACAGAGCTGAAGGTGATTGTTTGCCCGAGCCGTCTGCCGGTGACCTTGAAGGCAGCGCCGAGAAGCGGGGCAATGAACAGAAGAGAGCGAGAATGCAGCAGAGGGAGATGGAACATGATAAAACAAACGAGGGACACAGATGGAGACATGACAAAATGAGGAGAGAGAGGAGCAGAGATGAAGAATCAAAAGCAGTGAAGGTGAGAGGAAGGTGGGGTGGAGGGGGATTTTGGGGAGGGGGTGGGGGCACAGCTGCCCCAGTAAGAAAACAGATGAGTCTCTGTTTTTGTTCTCCTCATGTTGCGCTCGCCGCATCCACGTGAGGGGTGACGCGGAGGAGGAGGGTGGGGGGGGGGGGCGGACGGGGGAGTCGGATGGAGGGTGGAGAGGCAGGGAAGTTGCGAGCAGGAAAGGGAAGAGGATCGGGACTACTGAACGCCGCTGCACGGCGATCCTGCTCCATCCCTTGGCAGGATTTAGCTATGAAATGTCATTTTTCGGAGAGGCAAGTTCAAGACAAGGGGGCCACAGATTTGAGAAGAAAAAAGAAAAGACAGATAACGGAGGAAAATACAAAACACATGGGAGGTAGAAGAGAATACACCCGCAGTTTGCAAGTGACTGGTAACGTTATTGTTAATGCACAGTAACCACATGACATGTTTTTTTTTTTTTGCTGAAGCGAAAAAAAAAAACGATAACCAAGAGATGATACATTCATATCAATCTGATACATACTTCAACACATTCTTCAAGACATTTTTGGCTTTTTTTTTTTTCTTTAACCTGATGCTTGAAGGAAAGCAATGGCAACCCGAGTGGAGATTTCTATATGACGGGCAGCAAAAGTTCACA
This sequence comes from Dactylopterus volitans, assembly GCA_901007715.1. NCBI lineage: Eukaryota > Metazoa > Chordata > Actinopteri > Syngnathiformes > Dactylopteridae > Dactylopterus > Dactylopterus volitans. Next base: position 11,538 of record CAAKHG010011674.1, on the reverse strand, counting down.
AGGGTCAGAAATTAACAGTGGATGTTGGCAGTTGTTTCTTAAACAGCAGACGTCACAGGGCTATTATTAAATCATTGTTTTCATGACCGCCAACCTCCATGCCCCCATAGAAACAATCAGACAGGAAAGGGAAGGCACACGGGCATGCACGCAAGCGCTCGCGCACGCACACACACACACACACGTGCATTACAGACAGCACTAGCACTGATTAGGATAAACAAACACCTCTGGTTTCTCTGTTTTTGTGTCAAACAAAACCTTATCCTTGTAATTTGGCCACTTAC
>CAAKHG010011674.1:0-11231 GCA_901007715.1 Dactylopterus volitans | reverse complement strand
TCACAGGGCTATTATTAAATCATTGTTTTCATGACCGCCAACCTCCATGCCCCCATAGAAACAATCAGACAGGAAAGGGAAGGCACACGGGCATGCACGCAAGCGCTCGCGCACGCACACACACACACACACGTGCATGTGACTGGATTCAGGGTTTTATTCGGAACCAGTGTAAGCTGGTTTGGTGATTTTCTGGTCTAAATGAGCTGGGGGATAGAAATAAAGCTGTTATGTGACGGTTTTGGCCAGAGGTATGAGGAATCAGGCGGCAGTGTTCCATCATCATTTACCCGAGCGCCATCCCTCTTACAGAATCCATCCACAACATGTCAGATCATCCTAAACAAATATCACGTCGATGATATAGCACATGTTTGGTTAGCTGCAAAAACAATGTTTCGGCTTTTTGGCACGAAAAAGATGAGGAAAATCCTCCTCTTCCTCAAGTATTCTGTTTCTGTTTGAGCTCAGTCTCATGGAACCACAGATGCATGCCATGTTACTGTGTCTCTGTATCTTGTGCGCGATGAAACGGATAAAAACTTACTTGAAATGGCACATGTTATTTGCCAGCATTTTACTTAATGTTGCACAACTTTAGATGTTTTCTGTGCTCAGCAAACAAGGAAAACAGAACAAACTAGAAAACATTAAAATTTGAACTTTCTTGTGTTGCTCGACAGCTTCATTCCAGCAAGAGTGACCAACAACACTAACGATAGGAAGCAGCTCCTAAACCATTATGTCATCATCATTTGCACCTGAGCATTTCCCGCTCGGTTGACTGCGGTGATGTCAGCAGTCTTTTGAGGTGAAACACAGGCCTGTTGCCCTCATCACACGATGATGATGTTGCTAATGAATCACAGTCGACATGATTCAGCGTGAAGAATGTGAATCTCCCTCCTCTGGGATGAAGCGCAGTGGAAACCAACTTATTTCAAGACACGTTTCGGACGTTTGTTTGTCTGCTGTGATTCAAAACATTGACACTCGTCCGAGACAATTCCTGAAACACCGATCATTAAAGGTGTCTGGCCAGGCTAATTATGATTGGTCTCTCTCTCTCTAAATATATCTTTCATTCTCTCTGTCACACAAACCCGTTTTTAGGTGTGTCACGTCACAAGAGCAGTACCAGTGTTTTTAATATTCATTTCAGCCGTCTGCCTTCCTCCTCTGAAGGACAATGTTGTGGTGAAACGTGTTCTCGAGTCTCTTGCGAACCAGCATCCTGTGCATGTGTGCGTGTGTTCATTCACCGGTGTGTGTGCACCAGTATGCGTGTGCGTGTTTTATGGTGCCGGGCTTTTACATAATCACGTTTTCCTAAAGTCACCGTGAAGGTCTGCGTCTGTAGGATGACTCATCCTCTGCTCCTCGAACATCAGTAGTAAAAGCTGGACTCCAGCGCCATCTACTGTACTGTGGGGAGAAGTACAGCTCCATACTGTTTTTAAGTGATTTACCCACATAATTTGCTTCCCCCCCTTCACATATTTATTGTCATATTTCTCAAGATATGACTTAGCGGTTTTGTAGAAAGGATTAAAATTTGGGGGAAAAAAATGTAATGCCTTGCCCACGCTTATCATTTGTATTTTTTTCCCAGGATGATCATCAGTCCAGTCAATGGAAATTCTAACCTAATGCAGGGCAAAGTGATGCATGATGTTAATTTGATCAAAACTAACCAAACGTCACTCTCATCTAAATAACACATGCATGCATGTTTTTTATTGACCAAGTGAAAGGTCATTGAGAAATTTATGAAAAAAAGCAGCAACTTACATGCAACATTTTTGGAGAAACCACAACATCGTGATAGAGTTGAATGAAATGCTTGAACTGAGAATGAAATGCATCCTAAACTTAAAGATGCGGTTCTCAATACAAAGCCTTTATTCTGCACTGCCACTGACAGTGAAGTCTTGGTGCTCAGCATGTTATCCAGAAAGGTTTTGCTTCGCATGACATTTTCAAATTTCACACTCTGATGCGTAGTGTATTACCGTGGGTATGGTCATTTTTTTTTGTTTTTTGGCCTCCATAGATACTTCATTGCTTTATTTAAAACAACACACAGTGCAGTTTTATGTGTCTGCAAATGTTGTTGCAAATAATGCCAGTGACCATGTTAATGCAACATTTTAGTAGTTCACTTTCCAAAAATCTGATAAAACTAATGATTTATTTGAGCGTTTTTCCTTTATGGATATATCTTCAGTGTGCACAACAGGGACAACACTGACCTCTAGTGAAATACCTGAGTAGATGGTTATGGATTTTGAACAACATTGAGTCACTAGGTTTTTATGAAAAGCTTGGGAAAAGGCTGAGACGGAAGCAAGGCAAAGCAAAGCACAGCATAATGGAGGTGCACAAACCCTTTATATCTACAGCTTTTGCAGCATTTACTCAAATTAATGAGATGTTTTTAGACAGTTTATGGTGGTTTCAAACTCATAAAATGTATGCTGGCTTGGCAATTTGAACATCTTTGGGAAATAAACGGTATGAATGAGCCACGACTGTAAACACTCCACTAAGCAGCCGTGCATATGGGAGGCAAAAGTCGTGCTGGGGAATTTGATGGAGTCTTTGTCGTGAAACTCATATTCCCTTAGTAGCTGCTCTGCTACTAATTAGTCATGTGTAAAAAAAAAAGTGCTGTTTCTGGCTTGTAAACAAATAAAAGCTCTTTTCATTTTAACATATTGCTGCATGATGAACTGAGTGTTTCAAAAATTAATGTGTAGCAAGGAGCAGCTGTTTTACTGTCCTCTTTATTTTAGCATAATTCCACCTTATTTGACGTGAAACTCCAAAGAGAAAAAAAAAAGCCCCAACACTTGGAGTGTTGACACTGGAAAAATACATATATTAATTTTTGTAAAAGTGACAAATATTTCCTGCACTATGTAACACAGAAGTCACAAACCTGAGAAATGTCCTCTCAGCATCCTCGCACCCTCACTGTCCATTTGTGTCTGATGTTAAATGGCGATCTACTTGAGTCAAAGATGAAGAAGCCACTGAGTAATAGTACAATTTATAGTACAACTACAATAGAGCAATTTATAACTCTGCTATGTGTGACCTACAGAAGCCTTTTGTGTGATCAGACCACTAAGCACATATTACAATACATATAAGAATTTCAAACTTTTACTCGAGAAGTACACATTACAGCTTGTCATGGAATACATATGTAAATGTATATACAAATCAGTCATAACAATATGGCCGCTGACAGGTGCAGTGAATAACACCGATAATCTGGTTACCATTTGACCTGTTAGTCTTTGGGATAAATTAGGCAGCAAGCGAACATTTTGTCCTCAAAGCAGGGGGTAAGGTTTTGAGTGACTTTGGTAAGGGATGGCTGGACAGCTGCGTCAGAACATCTCCAGAACCGCAGCTCTTATGGCGTGTTCCCGGTCTGCAGTGGTGAGGACCTACCAAAAGTGGTCCAAGGAAGGAAAATGCTGAACTGGCAAACGGGGTCACGGGTGGCCCAGACTCACTGATTAATGTGGGGAGTCTGTGTGGTTCCCTCCAACAGACATGCTACAGTAGCTGAAATTGCTGAAAAAAACGCTGCTGGTTCTGACAGAACTGAGGCAGGTTCCCATGCCGACCCCTGTCCACTGCTGAAAGCACCATCAATGGACGCATGAGTTGCGGGTGTAGACCACAGAGCAATGGAGAAGGATGGTCTGATGAATCGAGTTTTCTTTTATATCATTCAGATGGCCGTGTGTGTGCGTGTGTGTGTGTGTGTCACTTACCCGGGGAACACATGGCACCAGGATCCACTATGGGAAGAAGGAGACTCAGTGGAGGCAGTGTGATGCTTCGGCCAATGTTCTGCTGGAAAACCTTGGGTCCTGCCAACCATGTGGATGTTACACTGACATGTTCTACCTACCCAAGCATTGTCGCAGACCATGTCCAGCCTTTCGTAAAGAGAGTGTTCCCAGATGGCAGTGACCTCTTTCAGCAGGATAATGCTCCCGAACACGAAGCAGAAACAGCCCAGGAATGGCTTGAGGAACACAACAACCAGTTCAAGGTGTTGACTTGAGCTCAGTCCAGTCGAGTGTCTATGGGATGTCCTGGACAAACAAGTCCAATCCACAGGGGCCCCATTTTGCAACTTGCAAGACTTATAGGATCCGCTGCTAACATCTCGGTGCCAGATACCACAGCACACCTTCAGATGTCTAGTGGAGTCCAGGGCTTGATGGGTCATGCCTGTTTTGGTGGCAAAAGTGGGATCTACACAACATTAGGCCGGTGGTGTTGTGGCTGGTTGGTGGATATACAGCATATACAGAATGTATTTCATTTTCACATTTCCATTGTACAGGATGAACTCATCTGTGGACAAAGATACAGAGGGGCTGTCACTGCACGCTGGGAAGAGAAAAGTGAAGCTGTTAATGATGGTTTGTTGGAAACATTTCAATTTCACAATCATCAAACTAACTTGCTATTCAGTTCGGTTTGTGTTTTTTTCAGTTTTTTATGGGTTTGTGTTTTGTTTTTTGTTACTCTGCTCTCCAGGCATCATTGCTGACTTGATGATTCCGTGGCTGCTTCTTTGTTACAGACAAGATTATTGATGCCTTTTAGGGCACAGATTAGCTTGCTAGCAGCTGCGGCTCCTGAGCTGTGAGGCCAATCAAACTTTGTTTCATAACAGGTCCTGCACTGGAATAGTGTGGAGGTTCGGGTTGAAATAAAAATAGAATTAAAAAATGTTTAAAATGTTTTTATTTTAAACATGCCTTCTCTCCCCAAAAATAAGGGGTTAATCTACGGATACCACCTGAATGTCCCTGCCATTTTAGGCATAGATAATCTTGATTGGGAAAAAAAAATAAACAAAAATTGTTTGAAAATAATAAACAAACAAACAAAAAAATTGTAGTGAGCTGAGGGCATTTGGGGTCCCTGTTTGTTCAGAGTCCTGGGGCAGCCTTGAGGCACTCAAACAGGACTAATGATGTTTGACAGCAAATACTCACAGCTGAGGTATTACAGTGATATGATCACTGATGCACACCAGCATTTGATGGGGGTCATCATTTGATTGTCAAACAGCTCTCTAAATTCAAGGTGACCTCCAGTACACTCGAGTCATCTTGTCTTTTTACAGCTCCATTCATTTCCCATTAAATTTCTCCAGACATAAGCTGTGTAAACAACTGCTCCGGAGCCTGTTCCAGACAACAGGCTCGCTAACTGCGACCTTAACCCTCAGCTCTGAGTCGACGAACTCTGATATGGGAAAGTTTTTGGTTCCACGATAAATGTTCAGTCAACTCAGAAGTTGTTCACTGCGAGTCAAGTGAGAACATGGGAGTATAGGGCAAAAGGGAGGGACTTGGGAGGGGTATGGGGGGGTCAAAATGGCAGAATCTTGCGTATTACATCATAAACCAATGCTTGTACCCTCGATGAAAGATCCGCAATTATTTGCCGCTGAAAAGATTTCAAGATCAAAACTGAGTGCACATTTTAATCGCTGAATACAAAGCACAATATGCACACTCGATGATCAGAATGCTTCTCCACACGCTGAGATATTTGAGATAATTAATGATCAGAAACTCTGTTTGGGTTAAGCTACAAACTGATGTGATAATATTTAAGCAGACATTACCACACTGTGTGCGAGTAATGTTCTGAGAATCCGGCAGCTGTCTTTATCGGCGTGCACAAAGTCAGAATGCTATTAACAAGATAGCAACACAGCTGAATTCATTCTCATATGTGAATGAGGGCAAAGTTTGCTGTTTAAAGAAAAGAGTGCGCATGAAGGCAGCAGCACCACGAAGGACAGTCTGATCCAACGCCTCAGAGACATTTTGATCTGCCATCTTTCGACACACGCCCCTGCAAATTAAACGCACTTCCACACGCACTTTGATATCAGCTGTATATGAAACAACGCGTCCGCAAAGCTGCTCTCCGGTTGGGCGGAGGGAGGAGCGAGAAAGCAGCAGTGAGAAAGGCCTGCTGAGGTTCGCAGAGTCTCTCATCGCATCGAGCGACCCAGAGTTTCACTTCACTCAGGGTTAACGGGCCCAAGAGTTCTTTCTGAACCTGCTTTGAGAGAGGAACGCCGTGAGCTGAAATGGGACTACAAGGGCGAGCAATGGCCCGTTTGACTGACACACTCAAGAACACTGGATCATATTTGGGGTTTCATCATCATGTGTTTCCTTTAAAGACTGGGTTAATGGGCGACAATTGCCTCATGTACCTGGGAAACAGATAACTAACCATCCCAGCTAAATTTTGACCATTTGTCACGGAAGCTATAACCGAGGGTCTTCTTTTTTCCCTTTCGGCTTAACCCTAGTCAGGGGTCGCCACAGCGAATCACCCACTTCCATCTCCCCCTGTCCTCTGCAACTTCTGCTCTTACTCCAACTAGCTACAAGTTTTCCCACACCACATCCGTGAAGCTGCTCTTTGGCCTTCGTCTTTGCCTCCTACCTGGCGCCTCCTTCTACCATTATAATTCGGCCTATCTAGCTTTGTCTCCAAACCTTCCCTCTGATGAGCTCATTTCTGTTTCATAACCAAGGGTGCACATTTTTTTTTTTTTTAAATTAATGTGTTATCGAAGGCTTACTGGCGGCGTAGTGGCATTGCGGCAGGTTCCCCTGGGTGTTTGGGCGGGGAGGAGTGTGAATGACAAGAGGGACGAACATTTGGATGTGTTCTAAAAATTTCAACCCATCCCGTTATGGAAATTGAAAAACTCCCTGGCTGTGCATGAGCGCTGCGGCCTGTAAAGCATGTTTTTTTTTTTTTTATCTCCTCACCTCCTCCTCTATTTTCTCATTAAGCAGACTGGTCGAGGAACAATAATCAAATTTTTGAAGGGTGCTATTTCTTGGCAAGGCACAGTCCTTTTACTCCTGCTATCGGTTCTCCATGAAACGGGCTGCTGGCACCAAGAGAGAGAGAGAGAGACAAACAAGCTGTTTTTGGTTGAAGGCGCAGCAGTTGTGATGACAGAACGTGGGCCAGTGTTTACTCATCTCTGGAATGAAAGATTCCGCTGACTTTGCAGAGGATTTGGAAGTTAGACAAGCATGTCCAAATATACACGCATCCATACAAACAAATAAAGCCTTCTGACTAAATTTCTCCCCGCTGTTTTTTTTTTCTTCTTCTTCCTCTGCCTGCCACTTTTCTCCTTAATTAGTCAGCCTCTTGTTCTTCCCTTCCTCTTGTTTTCTTGCCGCCTGCTCCGCTTCCAGAGCGATATTTCGCAGTGAAGTTTCACATAATTTCATCCAGGGAAGTTTGAGTGCTCCAAAGACAAAGACGAGGAACAAGCTGTGTTTGTCGTTTCAAACTGCTTCAGTGTTGGCATTCAATTAGCAGTGTCTTCTCCCAAGTTTTGTTGGAAGCTCGGCATCATGGAACGCTGAGTTTGATCACTCTGTCTGATTCTGAACTGGATTTTCAGGGCGTCTGGACTCCACTCAGAGGCGTCCATGATTCATAGATTGGTATATGGATTCATAAACTTCCAATCCTGGTTTGCGTGGCACCTCGTGGTGGATATCACTGTCAGGGTTTCAGGACTTGGTGCTGTTGCACGTCCCTGAGGTCAGAACTAATCAAGGACTAGACTAGACTGCAAAATGGTTAAAAGCTGAAAATTATGTGCGTGAGATTAAAAAGAAAATAAGAGAATCTGTGGATGATTTAATAGGGATCTTTGGACTTAATGGGTCCTGATCTTGAAAACCTGCCAGCTTTAACTGCTTGTCCATAAAATTCCGTCCATTGTCATTTGTGCTTCTGTCTTCTTTTACATCTTTTTTGATTGTTTGTTTGTCCATTCTGCAACACAATCACTTTTCATGAAATAATTAACAAACTACTCTTTTTTCTGGTATTGTCCCACGAGAAGATACAGTGGGGTTGATTCCAATATTGATCAATATCAGATTTGTATTGATCAGATTAAAATGTCACCCTTAAGAAAACAAAAGCATCAGTTTTAGATGTGGATTTTTCTCTGGTTAGCTGATAGAAAAGAGTTTCAGGGAGACTTCACATCCATAAACCTTGCCCAAATTTTATTTTACTTTTAAGAAGACGCTGCCGTGGTTGGCTGTGGTAATACCAGATCCCTTATAATGTGTTTAAAATGCAAGTGATGGGAGAGCGTATCTGTGCCACTACCACAAGTGAGAGGGGAAGAGTGATCATAATATAGATTTGAAGGAAGATGGTTTAATGCTGGAAAAGAAAAATCCTTGCAAGGTCAAACCTCCAATTAACACTATCCCTGCTACACATGCTTTTCCTTTGTGGCCATGTATAGCTTCCTACAGGGTTTCCTGGGGATCATCAGGGGCAGCCTGGAGCACAGATGTGTTGGTGTGGCCTGAGGAACCCAGGAGGTGAGGGGAAAAATGCTTCTGGAGAGGAGCAGTGGTGCTCTGGCAGGTCCCGGCTCTGTTTAATAGACAAACAACTTAGCTCTTTTTTATGGTGCTTCTTTGTTCATAAAAGAAATTCAGCGATTTTGAGGACCATAAGAATCGAGCTGGAGACCAACTAGAGGCTGGACTAATAATCCCCGGATCTACGCCTGGTGAGTTTGATTCTTTTGGACCCTTTTTCTTGTCTTTGCAATATATTGCTATTCCTGATTTACATATTTACATTTTGGAGGGCAGACTTATATTCCATTTATGTTTTTTTTGGTCATTTCACTTGGACACTGAGGGATATGTAAGGAGATTTTTTTTTCTCTTCCTTGAGTTCGACTAACTTTGGACATCGTAGCAAGACAATTATTTCTGTGGATTAACTCTCTGTGATTGATAAATTATGTTAGCATACTTTGGAATCTCCATTTTGTCCTTGCTCAGCTGTTTGTAAAATCAAATCTCCTCAATTAACCTGACTGAAGTAAAGTGATCACAGTAGCTCCTTATTTATAATTATAACTAAGCTTAAAACTTAAACTGACTGTATATATCCAGTTTTTGTTCTGTAAAAAAAAAACAAAGAAAACCTTTTTCCTGTTTATTTGGGGTGTTATGAAGCTTTTGTAGTGTTATGTGCTATTATCTGTATCTGTGTTTTTGTTTTTTTGTTTTTTCTCTGATTTCTGTATAGGCGCTGTCACATTTCTTCCTTTTATACCTAGTTAAAGCTTTTCCTTTGTCTCTGCATTGAACACTCAGGGCCACCGCACAACACCATTCCTGGAAACACAAAGAGGACATGTAAATCTGCTCATTTGTTGGTTGGTCATTTATTCCTTTAATCCAGTAATGAAAAACTGCACTCTGCAAACAGCAAATACACATCAGTACCAATTGAATACACACAGGAAATGAAATCTTGTAAAAACCGCTGCTGCCCTTACAGAGGTCATTCATGTCATGCAGATAGACAATGATCCACAGGCTTGTTTAAACAGTTAAAAGAGCAAAACTTGTCCACAATAACTACAAGCTACACAGATGAAAGCTTTTTCACTTCTGACGCATAAGCAGCGGGACAACACACACTCATTTTCCTGCTTAGACTCTATAGTGCCATGTTCATAGGCCTGAAACCGGGTAAACATCATCAAATGCAGAAACAATTTTGATTAAGGATCACTTCACAGTCTACTAATTAAGTTGCGTTGGAAGTTCTCATTGTGCAAATGCAATTATGGACTTCAAAACCTGAACTTATCAACCTAAAATGTGCACTTCAGAAAACCTTGACTTGATTTGACAAACTCAGACAGTTGAAGCGTCATATTAGCTTAGAGGGAATTTTCAGTATATTTCAACCTGGACCCTGTTTTCTCATCAGTTTTGGTCCAAATCAAAAGTTTGAATATCGAGAGAGAACATTAGATCAAACACCTGCGAAACAGCTGCAATTTAATCCAAATAGACAAGTATCCACTCTCAAGGTCCAGGCTCAGCTGTCAGCTCCAGAGTGAAGTGCAGAATTAGTTTAGAATACAGAAAATGTGGTTTCATATTGTCCAAAAAAAGCTGGAAAATAAACCGTTTCAGACAAGTTGCACTTTCCCAATCCCATCCTTTTAATGGTTATAGCAGCCGTGGCCTGATAATGTGGCAGTGATGTAAGAGCCTGCCTGAGATTGCTCGTTAGTCAGCCACGCACCGCTAACGGAGCGCAGACAAGGTTATTAAGTGCGAGCAGCTGCATGAAGCCTGCTAGCTGACTTTAAGAGCAGCCCAAGCAACCTAATTAGCGGGCTAATTAGCAACAAAGGAGTGACAGCACAGCAAACACGGCACTGGACCTCTGAAACACACTCGTCTTCACCCCCCTGACACTGGATCGCCCGCTTACAGCGCAGCACACCAACGATCTCCTCCCCTTTCACAAACTGGTAACAGTGCATACACATACTTTTTACTCCAAACCTAGCATGCACATATATGGAGGTAAATACTAAAAATGGGAGATTGACCCCTTTCACATCACCAGCTGCCCTGGGTTTGATGACAGCACTCAAATTCTGCTTATTATGCGTCTATTTTATGTCATCACATTGTACGATATCACAGATGCGCTGGGAAACGTGGTAGTAAACAGCAGAACGCAGCATGGAAGACACAACATTACTTTTTTATGTCTGGTACTTCTGTCTTCCTTTCAAACGACACAAACTCAGTGCAGACTGGATTTTGTGGTTGCCATGGCAAACGGTCCTAATGGTTACAGATGGGAGCGAAGGCTAAGCTACCGGCGTGATGTTATGACACATGGATATTTGCGCCTATTTTGTCCCTCCAACTGTAATATTTACATCACTTCTGACTGGAGGAGAAACAAAGGATTACTCATGACTACTTCGGAGCGAGTGAGTTCTGATTGTATCAGTTCACAGTCAAGACAAAGCCGCATGTTGGCGGGTGTTAGAGGGTTTTTTTTTTTCGCCAGTGTGAAAAAGTGATCAAACAGCGAAGCACAGGACTGTTTATCTTTGAAAGTGCACATCCTCTGATTTATTATTGGTGTTTGAGGTGATTGTCCCAATGCTGAGAGCTGATGTGAGCTCATGCTAAGAACCCGTAGTTATGTTTCATACAGAAACGGGGTCTTATTCTCTTTTTTAACCCATTCTTACGCACACACACTCACACACGCACATGCACACACACACACACCTTAATGGTCACTCTGAACCCAGGGAACCAGGATAAGAG